>CM057813.1:83372954-83690454 GCA_030067965.1 Latrodectus elegans
AATACAGGCAAGTCAACAAACAGGCAAAATAACAATTCAAGGCATGGTTGGAAGTCAAGGTAGAATAAATCTTTCATTTATTTATTTTTTTCTAATGTAAACAACATGCATTTTAGAAAAATTTTGAAAAACTTAACTTCATTAATTTTCCCATGAATTTCATCGATGAAAATTAATTTATCAAATTTATAAGTTTCTATATTCAGAAGACAGTCTAAAGAGAGATTATTGCAGCAAGAATAAAACTTTCACACTTTGGCTAATTCCCTCAACAGAGTTAAGAAATAGAAAATATTTATTCAAATAAAACAAATAACAGGACTTAAAAAAGGGTCTGCAATAAAGCAGTAACTTTGCATGAAGTTATTAGTAAAAACCAATAACTAATAACAACAGTTCTAAAATAATAGATTGCTTGAAGAAATCGTACTTTTCAGGTTGTTACCAGAAATGGAAGAAATTAATAATTTTTGGTAAAAAATAAAATGACAATTAAAACTGTTTTTCTTTAGAGTAAATTGAGTAAAGATACATGTGACATAAGTATGGTTTTAATATTTCTCTTTGAGAGAGAAAAAATACAAACATGAAAGTTTGCTAATTTAATTCGGAAGTTTCTTGGAAAAAAAATTCATAATAATTGATATTAATCTGAAATGTTTCTTCATCTCATAATTTCATTTTCGAATGATTATGCTTGGCCTTTAGAAGCCAATACGTACGTGATTGGGACTAATTTTTAAAGCACATTTATACAGTTTGCGATTTTATGATGGAAGGGAAGCACACTCAAATTTAAAGAAAATGCAACAGATCAAGTTCTTATCTTGATTGAAATTAAGAAGCTCTGTCATTTCGATTACTTGCTCGCATGCTTTTTCCAATAAAGTTAATAAATATAAATACAAGTAATAATTGCCTTTAAAAGGTGCAAAAAATAATGTTAATAGATAATGTTAAAAAACATAATTATAAAAAAATATGAGATAATGCAAATATCTGAACATTCTTTTAGAGTTTTATAAACATATTTATTATGATATATTTCTCAAAACTTTTTGTTTCGCGAACAATCAAATACTTTTTATTGAAAAAAAATATTTACATAAAAATTTTCAGGATTATCGAGAAAAAATGTTATTAAAAAAAACTTAAAGAGAACTCTAGAATAATCATAAAACATTTTCCACAAATAATAAATAAGTGTTATTTTTTAATAAATAAGTGCTATTTATTAGTTGCAATATAAATATGAATAAGCAAATTAAATTTTATTGAGAAAAATTTTCATATTTTTTATCTTAAAATAATATTACCTTGTTATTTGTGATATAAAACTTTAAAACTAAATTACTTATCAAAATATTATCAATATTTTCAGTACATTTTCCCGATAATCATTATTTGATTCATGTTATCTTAAAAACTTCAATTTTATTGAAGAATATTTCAAAATAGATATGTTTATACAGCTTTCAAGTAATATCAATGTACTTAAATCATCTCGTTTTATTTCTAGAATAATTTTATCGACTGTTCTATGCTGTTTCCGTTTAAATTCAGCATTAATGTCATCGAAATCTAGCATCAGTGAATGCCATTACGTTTGATGAGGCTTTAAGCTATTGGAGGTAATGAAGTCCTTCGGAAGTCCGCGTATTCTTCATCACAATGCCTCTACATTTTGTGTTGAATATATGCAATACATGGAACCTCCCACTTAAGTGGTATTCTAAATTATTGGCTATTTAGCTTATATTTTTTATAATTTATAGTGTATCGAATTTATAAAATAATGCTTATTTTCTGGTTAGTTAAAAAGAGAAAAAGCTTATTTATTACAGTTATAAGTGGATATATTTTTCTAAATACACCTTATACATTATAAGTTATGTATAAAACTAACAGTATAAAATAACCACATATACATAAGAAATAATAATAAGATACGCGTATAAGCTTATTATGGATGTCTTTTTATTATTAATTATACATATGGGATACTATATTTGAATTTGTTACATATAATATAATAACAAATTCAAATGTAGTCTCCAGGAGCATCCAATATATATATATATATATATATATATATATATATATATATATATATATATATATATATATATATATATATATATATATATATATATATATATATATATATATATATATATATATATATATAAACTTCTTATCGTGGTTCTTAATTCTTGTAAGGCCAATATGCCCAATTCCTTGGCTAATTAAACAAAATTTAATTTATGTTTTTATATTTCCATTATTGGCAGAGTTTTAAGAAAAGCTTTAAGAAAAATTACAAAATGATTCGCGATTACATCATTCTTGTTGCTTGAAATCACCAGCAATTTAAAACTTCTATTTGAGGCATAAATAAAACATCCATTGTTCCAAGAAAAGTTAAAAAGTATCTCTTTTGCATGCTATTAATTTTCAACTGGTAATTGGATCTCACATCACTGAATTGTTTAAAAAAAATCGAAAAAATAGAATATTTATAATCTATAAAGATTTGGGGTAAAAGTAATATTAATATTGCAAAAATAAATTTTAAAGCAGAATGGAAGAATTTGATTTCAGGGAAAATATCTTTATAAAATATATTTACCATTATGTAACAGAAAAAGACACCCTCTTTGACAAGTAACAGTTTCTGTATAGGCTGCACAAAAATTTGGCAGAAAATTTATTTCTGTCGCAGAAATTATTTTTAACTAATATCTATGGTAACTATTGTTAGGGATTAAAAAAAAGTAAGTTTCACAAAGCAATGTTAATCCACGCACACTGAAAACACGCAAAGCGAAATAAGCGAGCACTCTGTAAATAAATTTGAATAATACTACGAAACAAAATCTGAATGGTAAATAAAAACATCAAAATTCTTTATTAGTAAATATATTAATGCTATTCATTTAGATACGTTAAAAAAAATTGCCAGCACAAACTAATATTCAAGTTTAATAGAACTATAGGAGCTGCATATTGTCAAGCGGAAGCATATTAAATGATCATAAATAAAATGTTGATTATGACCTTGATAGAAAAATAAAGTTTTTGAAATTAAAAACTGCAAAAAAATTACTTACATATATGATTTTAAATAAAAATTTTATAATTCACATTAATTATTATATTTTTATAATTCTACTGAAATCATATTTATTGATTTCATTATCATCATAAAAGTATAAAAATTAATTACAATAAAAATTAACATAGAAGTATGAAAATATGAGTGATACCAAAAAGAATAAATAGTAAATATTTATTTCTTTTTTTGAAAAAACGATCGTTTTGTTGAAAAAAAATCAGAATCCCTTACATCTACACTGGCTGACATTGAAAATGCAACACCAAGAATCAGTTGCCAGAAAGTGATGAATCTCGGCAGAGAAAGACAGCAATGAACAATAAGTGATCTATATTTCGAAATAATATACGTAATACAAAGCGAGACTAGGGTGAGGTTAGTTGGTTGTAGGACAACCGTGGACAGCGATACACAAAGCAACACGTCTTAGCACAGAGTCAATGACAGTACGGATGGCGTCTTGAGAAATGGATCTCCATACCCTGTTAACCACTTGCCAAAGTGCGTCTCTTGAAGGAGTCAATGGCAGGGTCTGCAAATGGTGCCCAATCACATTCCAAACGTATTCGATTGAAGAGAGATATGGCGAGCACGGTGGCCAAGGAAGCAGCTGTACACATTGCAGGGTATGTTGGCTGAAGCGAGCAATGTGCGGTCGGGCATTACTCTGATGATAAAGAGCATTGAAGGTAGGACTGTGTCACCGGTTGCATCACATCATCCACGTAACGTTGGGCGGTACTAGTGCCGTGAATACGAACTAGAGGTGACCTGTATTCGTATGCAATGGCGCCTCAAAACATGATGCCTCGTTGCGAAATGGTGGGAAGTTCCACAGTTGCTGCAGTATTAGATCTGTCTGTACGTTGATGCCACACTATTACTCAGTGATTGTCATTTAAGAAACACAGAAACGTGACTCATCAGAGAAGATTTGTATCAATCCGTTGTCGACATTGCTCTTATCCGGCACCATTCTAATCATCGGCGTCTATGCTGTGGGGTAATGACAATCTTCTTAATGGACGCAATGATTGAGGGATACTAGTAACCAATCGATGCCAAATAGTTCTGCTCATTATGGGATCATCCAGGGTATCTTGCACATGGTGCAGAATTTCAAAAGACGCGTTTCGAGAGGCCACCATCATCTCCTGTCCAACGCGTCTATACATGCTTGCTGACGTCATTTTGGCAGAACCGACACCCCTCAAATGTTCCCAGTTTCTTGCTCCAACCACCTTTTCCATAGCCAGTGCACTGTGGAAGCGTCCAGGTGTCTGTCAGTTGCAATATTCCGTAAGAACAAACCTGCCCTTCTCAGTTTGATCACTATGTAACTCGTAAACTCCTCTGTCTGAGACGAGAACAGACTTTCAATGGTTATTTTCCAATCAGAAATAGCAGAGAGAATATTGCCCACACTGCCTGTTCCTCACCTGATATCTTATCCACATTTCACCTCATTTCCATAACTCGGTAAGGTGCGTCTACCCGAAATTTGCATAGTTTTCTGGTCACTCTTTCTCGGTATTGCATTTTCAATGTCGAGCAGGGTATATTATTCAGAATCTTTTATATAGAAACAATTATAAGCGGTTAAACAAACTTTTAAATTAGTAAAAATTTTTAAATGTGTTGTTAACTAAATGTAGAAAAATATTAAAAAAAAAGTTTTGTGAAAATTGCATTTATTTGAAAGTTTGTGGTTATTTATATTATTCTATGAATTAAAAAATTTTCATAATTATTGAAACAATAAAATAAATTAATATAACCAACATTGAAAAATATTTAGCATGAAGTTTAGAATTATTTAAATCCCTATGACATTTTCTCCAATTGTGTCGAGGACAATATTTATATATCAGTAGAATATAAAAAGTAATCACTAGATGTATTTGTATATTACCGTTGATAATTACCGTGAAAAAATGTCAAATGTTACAATTTAATGTATATATAGATATATATATATATATATATATATATAATATATATATATATATATGTCTATGTGAAAAAATGTCAAATGTTACAATTTAATGTATATATATATATATATATATATATATATATATATATATATATATATATATATATATATATATATATATATATATATATATATATATATACATTAAATTGTAACATTTGACATTTTTTCACGGTAATTATCAACAGTAATATACAAATACATCTAGTGATTACTTTTTATATTCTACTGATATATAAATATTGTCCTCGACACAATTGGAGAAAATGTCATAGGGATTTAAATAATTCTAAACTTCATGCTAAATATTTTTCAATGTTGGTTATATTAATTTATTTTATTGTTTATATATATATATATATATATATATATATATATATATATATATTTATTTCAAAATATATATATATATATATATATGTATATATGCATATTTGGTGAAAATGGTCGAATACATAATACGTGAGTACCGTTAGTATAGTCTATGTATTTTCTTCATAGCTGAAGTACATCATTGATACATACATACATAGTGGTGTAGGTGACACTCAGGCTGTACCTTTAGGTTAACGGGTTTTGGAATATTCGCCCATTCCCAAGTGTCTCTTTATTTTGAACCACTGTTAGGTGACGAGGCCACACCTGAGCTGGACTCTCCTCTCCACACCAGAAGAAGGATATAGGACGTCACATATTAACGTGTACACGCGTCCCCAACGCCCTAATCCAGGAAGCTACAGCAACCCAATGAGTACGTGGTCATCTTCTCAATCACAGCTCCAATTACACCCTCCAATGATGCTTCATTTTGTTGATATTAACGAGAAGAGGAATAAAGCTTCTGAGTCACTGCATATCTAGATAGCAATACAAACCTTGATAGTAATACTAATTCTGCGATGAATCTTGATGGTAATATTATTAACCATGCTAGACGTAATAGAGACAGGGTCCATGATGTTAAGAACACATTCTATTAAATTTTATTTTGCTTAAAATACATTTTCTTTAATTTTTAATAGGCATATTGTGAAGCAATGTCAGTTGACTTACTTCCAGTGATATCAAAATTATATGAAGAATATGCTCTGTGATTTCTGTATTTTTTCTAAATATAACAACTAATTGTTTGACGAAAATAATTACGACATAAGTTTTTAATTATGAGTCCCAAAAATTTAAATGTGTTTAGGTATTGTGTAAGGAATGAATCTAGAAAAATTTATAAAGATGATAGAAGAGAAAAATTAGTTTGACTTGAAGACTTGAAAAAACTAAATGACTAATACGTTATGCCAAAAATAACTGTAAATACATTTTTTTCAGAAACATAAAAAGTATTCCCATATCTTTCATTTCCGCAGCCTATTTTTTTTTAATCAATTTTCATGATCCATAGCTTTCCAAGCACGTTATACTGTTACATATCTATTTCGTTGTCTTGAGTGAGGATGTAACGATACCATATATATATATATATATATATATATATATATATATACACATAGTGTCAATTAAAATAATGTAATGTTACAATTGAATGGAACTCAATTTCAAGTTTTTTTGTATTTATTTCTTTTATGGTGAATGATTCCTCTTTCTTGTTACAGCAAAAGTATCTACCGAAGACTATTCATTATTTTTCAAGTCTCGTATTTCACATTCTTAATAAAAAGTCCAGTGAATATAACATTGTAAGTTTTACAGAAAACAAAAATGGTAGCTTTAAGTAAGGCCTTTGGTGTTCACTAAGACATATGGTCACAAATACATCCCTGTAAACAGAAAAAGTATTAAATCTCTTTTGCTATTACAGTCTTTAATTACATTTTTTACTTCTTTACTTAAAATCAAGTAAACTAACAACATATTTTGTTATCAGTATATTGTGTATTTACTGAAGGCTTGACGTTTCATTTTTCAATTTTATAAAGGTATTTTTAATGATTAGGAAATGAGTGCACTCGATATATTTCAAAGAAATTAATATAAAATAAACATTACTGTTGAAATTGGAATGATTAGAAGAAGGCTCAAAATATCAATTGCATAAAAATAAAAAACATTAAATACAAAGTCAAATGAATTATTCGATGGGATGAAGAAAAGAATGCGCATCTTAAAGAATTTTCTTAGCGTCAAGTTATGGACGCGTGAGTGTTGTAGTGAAAGAACGGCACAAGCATACAATCAGAAGATTCATTATTGAGCATTAGTCAAAATAAAATGTGTACTCTAGCTGATGAAATCAATTTTTGAATCGATTAACCAAGAAAACCCTAGATTAAAGATATTTTGCGAAAAAATAAATGAAAATATTTCAGCATTAAATACTGGTTAGTTTTTTTAAAACTAATTTCAAGATATATAAATAATTAAAAAGAATTAATGTTTTATACTAAAAGTGACCATGGACTATTTCTGAGTCGCTTACAAATCCTAAGCGGAATGATAAACAAAAGTTATAATTATAGGAAGATTACTTTTTACAAAGATATATTTGTTAGATTTACAAAGATATATTTAGGGATTATATCTTTTTTACAAAGATTTGAAGAAAATGAGGGATAGTGAGGAAAAAAAAACGCATAAAATATCTATCAAATTCTTAATACAAAATATGGGATTCTAAGATGGGAATTATTATTTTTAAAAAATAATAAAGATGAATTGGTATTTCACATAAGTTTCGTTAAAAAAGACTGTTTATATTTTATAAATCTGAAAGCAATACTCTTTAAAATTAATGGTTAAATTCTATTTATATAATCGATTGAATCATGAGCTTTTAAACTTTCCTAGTGGCGAAAGTGCAGGATATATGGTTTAGCGAGTGTGAAGCACAATCAAAGATTTATATACTTCAAATAATTCGACAATTGTCATTATTCACACGTTGACTGATAGACGTTTCCTCGGCCACAATATTGATGTATGATAATTACGCTTTGTGAAAAATATGCGAATCAAAAGGAGTAAATCCAGTTAGAATAACCTTTACAGTCACGAAACAGTGAAATTATGTATTATTACCTTTAACGGTAAACAGAAAAAGGGGAGCTATAGTTCCCAAATTTTTTATCTGAAAATATGACTAAATTATTATTGAAAACATAAATAAAGAACAACTTTGAAAACACACAAGTAATAAAAATTTTTGTAGCTTACTGAAAATTTTAAAGCCAATTATTAGTATTAATGAATGGTAAATAAATGAACAATTTGAATCCAATATGGATCTCAAATATTCAGTGGCTCATCTGTTGAATAAAATCAATTTTCGATATTTAAAAACATTTAAAATTTTATTTGCTTTATGGATACAAAATGCTTGGATATTAGATAGTAACACAAAACTTTCTAATTAAAATGTGTTTTAAATTTTATTTTATTAATTATTTCTCATGTATTTTCTTCCTCCTTGTAATAATTAGAAAAGTAGAGTAATAAAATAAGAGCTTAAATTTAAAAAAAAATATTTTTAACTGCTATGGGCCATTATTGCAATCATTAAATATTTTGCATACTTCATGAAAACTGAATTAGGTTCATGTCTACCAAACATTAACGAATATAATGAAGGAATCGATATAACCTTAATTTATACTTCGAATTTATAAATTCCAGGGATAATCAAACAATCGAAGGGTTTAAAATAAGCCTATTATAGATATTTTTGTGGAAAATAAACTTCATAATCAATCCTTCAATATTATTTGGTGCACTGTCTCATATGTGCAATCAACAAATGACATTAAAAGCTGTTATGCGAAAAATCATTGTGAAACGAAATTCTCTTAGGGGAGCAGCCATTGTGCTCACGAACACAATGCTCCTTTTATTTATAGGATACTTCTAATGGTGATGTGAGAGAAACCTACAGCTCGTCAATAAAACCACACATGTCAAAAGTACTTATATTGAAAGTTATGTTACAAATAACAGAAGATATTTTCTAATAGGTAATCCTTAGTCGCATTCAAATTAAATGCCAGAAGAGAACTTACATAAAATGAAAGATTTCCATGATTATCAAAGATTTCAAATTAACTAAACAAACATTTACGAGACTACTTGGGATATTAAATTAGGCATTTTAAAAGTTGTCTCATTTATATCCTTTGTATTCTGAAATAACATAGAAATCCATAGCTAATGAAAACACTGAACTTATACTCCTACTACATGAAAAATAATAAAAACCACACTTTCTTTTGCGAATTTTTAAATAGCCAAATATATTTGTAATCAAATATTTTAATCATTTATTTAAGGATGTTATAGTACACATATTTCCTAACACATTTAGTTCTGGCAATTTTCCAAGGTGAACATTTTTTATGCTCAAAATGTGAATTAATAATTATGAACAACAGAGTATAATATAGTATATTTTGGACAGTTTGAAAATATCCACACAAGAATTATATCTACAGCAATATAACAAAATTAGAAATTGCATAAACAACAAAAAGCATATCTGAAACTGTCATTTTTGATTGTAAACCACACCCACATTGGTAAAGTCACACGGCATCTCAATTCATACAACAAATTGACGAAATTGTTCACTATTCAAGAATGTTTCTGTAATATTTCATTACAACAAATGCATTGCATGAATAAACAGAAATAATTTGAATGTTTATGCATATTATTTGGGAAGTCAATAACATGTAAAATAATTTAACAGTATTTAACAGTAATTAAACGAAAAGAAAAAAATTCAGTTTAATTTTGTAGAATATAATAATATGTTAATTATTTTAAAAAGATGAGAAATAAGGATACTCTTTTAATTATTCATTAAAATACAGTTATAACTGTCATTAATTGAATAATTTTTAATGAGAAATTTCCGTACGATAAATTATTAACACCTTAGATATATAGTTGATAAAAATTCGCTACATACTTTGCAAATACTGGATATAAGCATTTAAACACGACATTGCACATACATACCAAATACAATGAATAAAACTTAAAATGCAAGCTAATGTCTTATTCCATATTAATTTATGCATAATGAGCCCTAATTATAAAATAGTTTTCGAGTAATGATACACTTTAAATAGACTTTAAAACTTCAAGAACTTAAATTTTCTTAATGTTTTACACACCTGATAGTTTTCAGCACAATTTGATAAAAAAATTTGGTATCTTAAATGAGCCGCAATCTGTTGTATAACGTCAGTTATTATTATAGAAAATATGACGTATTAAACTTTCCTATGATTAAATTGACCATATTTTCAATGTCTATTATAATAGAAGTTCAATGATTCCCAAATACATTTTAATCAATCTGTGAAAATATTAAATATTGTAGGTATAAATAAAAAAGGTTAAACACTCTACTTGCAAAATATTTTATTGGGAAAAAGACAAGTAATTTGAATGGAAATGGGGAAAATTAATAAGCTTCTTTAAAAATTAGATCTAAGATATGTCAGTTATGAGTATTGAAAACATTAATTAAAGTAAGACAAAAAATTTACCGCCAGTGAAATTTAGCACGTTGAAAGATGTTTCCTGTTTCTGTGTTTTAAGCGAATGACTTGGTTGATTTTTTGTTAATCGCGCAACTGATGATTAATATCTGTCTTTACTTTTTAAGTATGTAATCACAAAATAATGTTAGATAAGATATTCTATGCGATACACGTAAAAAAATTGCCGAAAATAGTTTAAACTTGGCTCGTTTTTAAGAATAAAAGAAAAAAAAATTAGAACTTTAATAGGTGCTTAAGATTACAAAAACATTCTTTATAATAAATCGTAATAGATGTATGGAAATTTTTTCTCACTTTAATAAAAAATAATTATACATTTCATTTAACATCTCAAGGTATTTGATGAAATGGAGAGAAGATTCAATGACGGAAACGAGGCATTGTAGTTTGCTCTAAAAATCACATAAAAGAAAGATAAAAACATCACGATAGGATTTGCCAAATTATTTATTTAATGAAAATAATAATGTTCCAGTCGAAAAAATAATTTTTGTTTTTATGAATTTTAATAAAAATATATAAAATTCTAAAATGAATAATTTTAAACACAATATAGCAGGACAAATAAACGTATAATAAAAATAATGCTCATAGTCTACATTTTATCTTCTTATACGAGTATTAATTTTGTAAAATGTATTGCTAATTTTTACAGCATCTATTAACTCAAGAAACAAAAGGAAAATTACTAATCAAGCATTTACGAGACTACTTGGCATATCAAATTAGGCCATTTAAAAAGTTGTCTCTTTTACGTCCTTTGTATTCTGAAATAACTTAGAAATCCTATACATATGCTAAATATGGGAGACAAATGAGAGAAACATTATAATTTTTTAGATCTAATCAAAACTTATAAGAAATGACTGCATCATATACATTATATAGCAATAGCAATATAGTTTATTCATTTGCAATGGCAACGAACTAAGCAATAAATGCATTAGTGACAAATTTATATACACTCAAGTATTGGAGAAATTGGTAAAAAAAAACTACCTAATGTGGTATGTACCTCTACGAGCATACAGAAGTGTGCAACAAAGCATGCCATGGGCTAGATCAATTTCTTTAAGTATTTTGGGGGCAATTTACATCATGAATCTTGAAAAGGCAATCCACAAATCCAAATCCATAGGTGTACGAAGTGGGGGAAATATCTTCAACGCACTACGTTTTGTGGAATGCCAGATATGATCAATTATGTTTATGTCTGCAGATATAGCCCACACAACCACAAATATCTAAGAGATATACAAATCTACATTTTAATAATAAGTATATATCCTCTCATGATATAAACTTATTATTAAAATGCAGACATTTTAATAATAAGTATATATCATGAGAGCATATATCCTCTCATGATATATACTTATTATTAAAATGTAGATTTTTGTCGCTTTTATGTTCAAAGCTTAAAACAATTTATATTAAGTGCATTAAATTTTGCATTTTCTAAGATTTAATATTTCTTTATTGCAGTAGATTTTATTACTTCTGGAAAATGTATCATATTAAGAGAAATAAATTTAAACTAAAATAATTTTGTAAAAAAAACTCTTTTGAAATCACTATTATATCTTAAAATAAATATTGTAATGATTTTTATTGATAAATTGACTCTATTTATGGAAAAATATATGAATTAATCAATTGCATGGTTAAAATACTTTTGCATTTTCAATTAGTTTTTATAAATTTTTTTCATAAAAAATAAGACTAAATTTTTAATTATAAATTAAAAAAATATATGAATTTAGCTGCTCTTTTATTAAGAAATAAATCATGGAAGTGCTTTAAATGCATAATGTTCCAATAAAGAATTTATTTCACATAATACAAATTTATTCTTTTTTTTTTTAAAAGTATTTGTGTTTGTATTTGTGTGTAAAAGTGTTTATTTATTTTTTAACATGAAAAGTATACGGTTTGGCAATCTAAAAATTTCACAGTGAATTCTTTTAAAATTATCATGCATCTTTGCATTGTATGTAATTTTCAAAATCATTTTGCTGTTTAATATTTTGTAAAGTTTTACTTTAAAAACTAATGTTTTCAATATTCAATTTTATTTCTAAAGAACAGAAGTTACTAAAACTGAGATTAAAATACAAAATATTTATTTTTATTATCTACATTAAATAAAAAAATAAGAAGTATCTTCGAAATCAGTAAGTTTGTTAAAATTTACAAATGCTTACAAAGAAATTAAATCTGAATTCCTGACTCCATCCATTTTGTTTTTATGTAAAATCTGATACAATAGTAAAAAATATTTTTTTAAGGACATTACTTCCACTTTTTTTAATCTTCAGGAAACTATAATTAATAAAAATCCCTCTATAATTCATGCAGAATTTAATTTTAATGTATTTCAGTTGCTTTAAAAATTTTAAAAGTTTGATAAAAAAAATTTACATGATTTTATTTTTAATAATTTGAAAATTTCAAAGTAACATTGAATTCATTTATAAATTCTTAAAATTAAGTCACATTGTGTTTACACTTTTAATATTAGAATTATATATTACAAAACATTATTTCTAATGTTTTTTTTTTCTTTTGAAATTAAGTATTTAGTCAAAAATAAAACAATAAATGAACCCACAAAAAATGCTTGCAACTGCTATAAAATATTTCAAAATACTGTTTCAATTGATAACTTTTAAAAATTATGGGGAAAATACTAACATTAACTATGAAAATTTCATTAGAAATACATTTTAACTTTTAATAATTCTGGAACATATATATTATATGTTCCAGATATAAGAATAACTAAGATATCTAAAACATATCTAATAAGATTCGATCTGAATATCTCTTGGATATCGTATTTTATTTATATAGATATCTCATGGATATCAGAACATCCCATAGATATCTTTTGAATATTCTAGGAAACATCCAAAAGATAGCCAAAATATCTAAGAGATATCCATCAGATGTCGCAATATCCAAATATCCACAGGATATCCATTTATACTGCGACCCTGGGGATAACTGGTGGACATAACGACGATATTCTGATATCTTGTGGATATTTAAGAGACAAAGCGATGCCCAGATAAATGTCTGAGAGATAGCTCTTGGATATCGTGTGGATCTTCATGATTATTTGGGAGGTAATCAATAAGGGAATCTAAAAGTAGAAGAATGATCTTGTGGAGTCATTCAGGAGCAACTCTAAATATGTAGAATATCACCTTGCTTAGGTAGATTTGTTCATGTCCATCAAAATGCACAGAAACTTGAATGGTGATCATACAGAATGTTTATATATTTATTATACATGTCTAATTTATCTCCAAACATATCAGGAGTCTCATATTACGCCAGATTCAGAAGCTCTATCAACCACAGAAGTTCCAGTAGCTTGAAACAAATCCCGTTGGCATATCAAGCCCATTGATTCATGTGGTTATATTCTTATAAATACACCAGCTTTATATAATTGGAAATGTGACTCATCGTTCAAATCAACTTGTTTCCACTCATCCACATATTTGAAAACAACATGGTGGTGCTGTCACGTAAAGCTTTTGGTATGCAACGAAAATCCATACAGCCAATAATAGTGTGCTTGTATTCCATCAGCTCCGAAAAATCCACATGAAACAACGGTATGTTGAATATTTTGTACTTGGTTATTTACTGATCAGCTCTGAAATTCGTAGAAATTTGAGGAAGTGCTGCAAATTAGTTTGTTTAATTATGCTTGTCAATCGTCAATGATCCCCTTCTTTCAAGTCTTTTCTGCCCGCTCAGCTCTTTGGTATTTGAAGTTTTACGAGATAGTCAATATTATGGTACATTCTCCCATGAAAAGAGCATATATGAAAATTCAAATTTTTCACTATATCGGAAATGCTATTTCTAATCTCTCGTGGACCAACAATAACGCCATATTCTAAGTCACTTAACTTTTGGTAACCAGCCATTATAATCTCAACAGATTTCCCAACATTTGTTGTGTTACATAAGCATAGTTAACCGCATCATATAATAGATTGATCGTTATTTGAATATACCAGCTTTATTGGCCCTAGAGTGTATGTTTAAAGTTGTATTTTGAGAAATAATGCAAAAAAGTTTTATTGCACTGGTAATGGGCTACTTTTTCATAGATTCATAAAATTTTGTGCTGATATACTGACTTAGAAATGAAAAAGAGTGACTATTCCAAAGCAAGGAAATTTAATGGTGCATCTTAGCAGCAATATATAAATAAGAGATTACTATATAAATTAATATGAGTACTCTATAATACAGTGATAATTCAAACATAACACAGCTATTTCATAACTAAAGCAAAGCATTTTGGAATATGGATTTATGTGAGGGCATATACTTTCTTGAAATCAGCTTTTTCATAAGAAATATACGTTCATCAGACAAAGGTATAAGAAAAAATTCTTACTATACGTATATATTATATATTCATTAAAAATTTTAAATTGTGTCATATAATTTATGTAATGTGAATAAGTATTTTATCCTAAAATATTCTTTCTTTATTACATTTGACATTATGACTATTATATTATCTATTATATTTGCATGTATTATATTTATCACTATAGTATTATATTTGAAAGAATAAGTATCAAATACATTTAACAGTTATACAAAAAAATTACTTTTATATCGGAAAGTTCAAATAAAGCCATTTTTTACTAATAAGTGTTGTATGATAATTTATACGTTTAAACAAAAAGAATAAATCAATTATTAAATAAAATTAATTTTTAAACCTAAATAGTTCTTAATCAATTTCCATTATAAAGGCTTATTTCTCTTAAAAAATGCATCAAAGCTTTTTATTTTATTTTCATTTCGACGAGTATTCTTAACAAAACAATAAATAATATGAAATGTTTTTTAAATAATAAATATCTCTTATTAATCATAAGAAAATTATCTACATGCGAAGAGATACTCTGTAAAACTTATATACTTTCAGAAGACAGGACATTGTTATCATGGTAAACGCTACTACTGTGACGAACAGAATAAAATATGATATTAGTTCGGACTATTTCTAAAAAAATGACTGTAATATCAGATTAAGCACTGAAAGAATGTCATTCGTCCTTATAGATAATTTTCAACTTCATACAGTATGCCAATTGAATAAATAAATATTAAAATTTTGTGATTATTAAAAAATAAAGTTTAAATAGAGTATAATTAAGAGGTCTTATATTTCAGAAGAATTTTACAATAGATTATTAGACAATTATGAATCAAGGATAATGACATGAAAACTTACTCTAAATAATCGGTAATAATTAGACAATAGAAATTTCAAACGTAGATTATACGTGTACCGAAGTTTAGGCCATCCAGACATGTTTTGCTTATAACAAACTCTCTCACAATAAGTCAAAGTGACGACAAAGATGTTGTTCCCAAAACAAATTAATCTAAATCACGATAACCTTATTTACGCGAACATCTAGGTGCAAATAGTAAAAGGAATTTAGCATGTATAGCGGAAAACAACAATACAGAAACTCATGTTGTATAGTAACAAGAATTTATATCGACTTTGACGATTGATTTTATTATCATAAAACTATTAGCTAAGCTTCAAGCAATTAGAGAGATTATTATCTATAAGCTTAAACAACTGAAAAAGATTAACGAATTAAATATTGGGGATAGAAATAGTTATTTTATGTATTTCTTGTTTTAAAATGGAGATCGTATCAAAGAGCGATAAAAAAAGCAATGGAGTTCCAAGAAAAGTATCAGATGATGGAATAAGGACCCCATGACCAAACATTATTTAATTAGATTGCGGAAGAAATAAAATTTGTTTTGAATAACAGGACTTCCGTGTCTTCCTTTAATGAGCATGTCCCGCATTTAATGTCTTTCTTTTTCGTAGAATATAAAATGGGGAGAATTGCATAATATATTGAAAATAATTTTCTTTTACAACATATAACATAAATAATTATTTTGCTATTGTTATAGAAAAATAATTTTTATTGTCGTTTTATATAGAAGATGTGTATTTTTCCATTGTCGAGGTACTAATTGCAAAATATTGCAATTAGCACCTTTACTTTATACTGTAAAGTAATCTGATTAAGTTAAATTTTATCCAATGAGATTAAAGTAAATGGTTCAAAAAATTATGAAAGAAAACTATTTGAATTTAAATGTTTTTTTAATAAGTAAAATTTCTCCCAGAAAAAATATCATCAGCTTATATTTTTCCGATAGAATTAAAGGTTTTTGTAGTTTCGAGATAAATTTAGAAGTTTTTTTTTTTTTTTGAATGAATTAATCATTGTATAATAATGGTTTTTACTATATTTAGTAACTAGCTTCTTTCTCCCTACCATATATAACTTTACTAAGATCCATATTTCCTGAGAATTTATTATTAAAGTTAGCATTAACCACAAATGTTTGGTGATTTTCTTTCAAATTTTTGATTCAAAATGAAGCTTTCGAATTTTCGATTCAAAATGATAATGTAAAGTTCAAATCTCAAAATAAAAATTAAAACAGTTGCTTTGGCTTTCTTAAGCAAATATTCAAATAAATTAAATCCAAAAATAAAACCACAACCTTAAAAATTAAAAAAAAAATATAGAAATTTAAAATAAAAAGTTCTGTAAAATGAAAAATTTGACAGTGAAATCTCTCCTAAATAAATATAAAAATCTTTGAATATAGGCTCAGAACCTCATATTTTTGACTTCAAATGGCTCACTATTTTACATAGAAAATTGCTATTTTATTTTTGAAATTTTATTATGTTAGGAAACATTTTCATGATTTATTTTCTAAAAAAATCATAAGAAAAAGTTTAAAAAGTTTAAAAAACAAGTAATTCAAAATTTGAAATTTTATCAAAAGAGTTGAGAAATTAATGCAACAGGTATTATGCAATGGTAAAATATTAATAGAATAAAGATATGTATACAATGAAAGAAAAATTTCTCATTTAAAAAAAATACTTCAAGATTATATGAAAAGTAAAATAATTTGGGTACATTTTGACATAATAAATATTTTTTTTATCTTTGAAAAAATCGATAGTTTTTCAACTGAGTCCCACTTTTAGCACTCCGTAAGTTGGAAAACATTACTTAAAAAAATAATTCAAATGAGGTGATGTCCGTTAATCAGAGTTATAATTAATTGAGTGCCAGATAATCAAAAGTATATCGGACTTCCAAACTTTTTAAACCACAACTGTAAGCATTTTAATATATCTAAATATATATATTATAAGTGATATAATTGATATATTTCTTAGCGTAAATTTATACACTGTTTGCAAGAAGCTGAAAGAATTATCAGTGATGGAAATTTTTTATTAATCGCATATTTCTCTAATGTTTGAAATTCATTTTGATAGATTCGTTCAATATAAGCGCCTGACGTCAATGATAATTGAAGATATCCTTATTTTTGCGTGAAGTTCCTCTTTGAAAGATGGAGAATAATATAAATAAAAGGAATAAGCTCACGAAAGGGAAGAAAAAGAAATGTTATTGAAGTGGGTATAGCTGTGTGAAATCAATTTATTTAAAATATCCGTTGCATGCTCTATTGAGATAAATGCAAGCAAAATGAAATTTCACTTTACATTATAAACATTTTTGAACAAGAAAGATTCAAGTTCTGAATTTTATAAAATCCGAAATTGAATTCTTATTTTTTTTTAAATTCCTAGAACAACAAATATTTTATTTACAAGTGAACAACAAGAAAATTAAATATTTTTTATTACGATAGAGAGAAAATAAATAAAAAAAAAATTCCACTGCTAACAGAGCTTAAGGCAAAAGCATACAGGCAGTTGCAACGAGGCCCCACCAAAGCGAGGGCCCCAATCGAAAGTCATATCAAAACATGATACAATAATTATTTAAGAACAAAGAAGTGAAAAATATATATTTACTCCATTTTATTATTTACTTATCTTATAACAATTTTATATTGAATTCTGCTTATGATAAATTAAGCAATTATAAGTAATAACCAGTTTGAAAGGTTTTTATTAGAAAATCGTGGCCTCAAATTTAAGCAAATCAACCCCGTTTGATTGACAATGTGCTTACATTTTTCAGCTCAAATATTATTTAAAAAATCAAAAATTAATTTCGATTTTTGTCCTCTATTCTAAGTGAATGTCCTAATTATTATATAGTTAACTTAAAAATGAGATACATACTGTAAATAGTTAAAGTCAATCGTGTTAAAACCAAATTTTCTCATGAATTTATTTTTCCAAAAAGGAACAAAGATACCTTAACAAACTTATATAAACAAAACAAAATGAAGTTTCTGGCTTACATCCATCTACTCAAATATAATTTGTGAGCATGCAGCAGATGGCTTAGTATATATATGTAGCTATCTTTTAACTTCATAAAGATGATATTTATTGATCTAACTTCGAAAAACACATTTATTTGCAGACAATCTTTCTGAACGCAGTTTTTTTAAGTACACTAGTTACCAAAATAAACGTATGAAGAAACACTGCAATTAATGTCTTTCAACATTTTTTTTTCAGTAGAGGAGAATGAGGATTGAAAAAATATTTTCAGGGCATTCTTAAATTAAATAAATATTTTTATTTTAGTCTGTATATATATTATTAAATTATAAATTTACTCATTGCACATTATCTACTGATTTAAACTTTAAATCTAGGAATGATTTAGCCAAAGAGAGAGAGAGAGAGTGTGTTAAAGTCCACCATAGAGTTAAAATATTAAGAGGAATAATTCAGGGAAAACTTTTTTAAAAAATAGATGAGAATGTTAGTTCTTCAAACATGTATATTAATCTCATTAAAATATTCAAAATATATTTTGAATAAAAACAATTCCTAATATTTCGCAAGGAATATTACTATGGACTATAGTTTGTTGTCACACAAAGCATTCAATTGAATGGTTATGAATATTTAAAAATAATAGTAAAAGAAAACATAAGAAAGAAAATTAGATTGGAAATATGGAAAATCACTTATTTTAACATTTGTTTGAAAATGATCTTATCAAATTAATAACAATATTAAAAGATTGTAAATATAAGAGTAGTTTTATAGTAAATTATTTTTCAAGTTATTACAAGAAAAAATAGAACATTTTTGCTAAAAGATATTTTTGCAAATTGGTATAAAACTTACAAAAAGTTCATTTGTATGATACATCAGGTAAAGGGCAATCAAAACCTGTTGCAGCAAATAAATTACCTCGATTTTAGGATACTTCCATGAATTTATCCCAAATATTAATTTTAAAAGATACTTGTACGTTGAAATATTTTTTCCAACGGCGGGTATTTAGGCGACGAACCCACAGCAAGACCAGAAACTGCTACTCATTTGTCGTTACCCAGCGGGCACCTATGAACCAAGTCAAGGAGGTGAAAAGTGTTGCCCGCGCTATACTACCACAAACCCGTTTATAGGGTGGGCCAGATTCATACATTATCACCAAAGAAAGGACAAAGTAACACAGAGAGAAGAGAGGAAGAAAGTAACATCCATGCCCGAACAAGGATTCAAACCCGGGACCCACAGTTCAGGAATCAGGAGCGCTAACCACTCAGGCATCTGTCGGCAGGTTGAAATATACAAGGGACAAAATTCAGATTTTTTAATTTTTTTCTTCATGATAAATAAAAACCATTAGTTGAAAGGAAACTAAAAATAAATTGCATATTTGTTTCTACCTAATAATTTTCCACTGAGTTTTTTCATCTTACAAAGCTGAAATATGTTGGATGGGCGCAGTTTAACAGAAATAGAATGTGCAAATATAATGTGCAAATAGATTGACTACAAGGTGCAAAAGCAATCAATAT
Organism: Latrodectus elegans; assembly: GCA_030067965.1. Taxonomy (NCBI): domain Eukaryota; kingdom Metazoa; phylum Arthropoda; class Arachnida; order Araneae; family Theridiidae; genus Latrodectus; species Latrodectus elegans. The sequence continues at coordinate 83,393,431 of CM057813.1, forward strand.
GAGATGAGTCTAACTTAAATAATCAATGCTTAATACATATCATTTTTAATTTGCTAAATACGATTTAAAACTCATAAATGCTTAAAACCTTAAAGGATGGCAAATAAATGAAAATTTTAAGTGACAATAAAAAATAATAAAATATTTCGATCTGTTGCTTAGCAATATTTAAAAATAAATTTAAAGATTAGAAATATTGAAAAGATTTTAGTAAATATTGTTCATAAACTATTAAATATGGAAAGTGCTTTCAATCTGTAACTGGAACACAAAATTGTAAATAGTTTAATGCTAAATAAATTAAATAAAGTTTAAATATGACGTAAATCTTATTTTTTAAATTTCATTTATTATCTCGCTTTGTCTCTATCTTCTATCTATAGATTTAATAGAATATATATATATATATATATATATATATATATATATATATATATATATATATATATATATATATATATATATATATATATATGTATATGTATGTATGTATGTATTATTTATAAAACATTATTATTAATTCTCAAGAGTTCAAAAACAAAATTCATAAAAAATAAAAAAAATTTATAATATGTCTATAAAACAAAATATATAGCACAAGCTCATTGATTGAACTGTATCGTTAAAATCCAATTCGATAGGTAATCAAAATTAAAATGCAATACGCCTTCCCTAAAAATCTTTGATATATAAATCTATAAATAGCATAGATAGACTTTAATTAATTATTAATATTTGACAATGAATTTTTCACTCATTCATAGGAGAAAAATCTTACAGACAAAATATTTTTATTCTTCGAATCCATTGTGAAATTATGCACTACACTCGATGACTTCTCAAATGAGTTTTCTACAAATGTTGAAAATTATAATCATAATTGAAGACTCCGAATTGAGAAACTTTCCATAAAATTATTCCTAATATATAGTATAAAGTTCTATAGTATAAAGTTCTTCTATTTATGTGCAAAAAAGCATTTATTAAGTTTCATTATAAATAAAAAGATTCTATACGTAATCGAGGCTTTGTTAACATTCTGTTGGTATAAATTGTTAAATTAGCTCTCAAAATAAAGACTTGGTGTTTGATTAAACAATTGAATTAACAAACACAAGAACCACAGTTACATAAATAATAGAGCATGAATCAGGCAGTTCACAGTTATTATTTTGAATCAATAAATTATACCTTACCATTAACAAAAACAAATAACTCATTAAAAGAGCAAAATTGGATGTCATGATGACATCAAAATAAAACAGGGTGTTCTGAAAAATGTGCATACATCATGCACGTAAGAGAGAAGGCTCTCTTCTACTCTCAATATATTTTTTTAACAAGAATGTTTAAATTAATACAAAATGTTGCGCAGTGATGCCATCTGTTATCATCAACAGAGTTAAAGGGGTTGAGAAGAAATCCAAATATGATCACCTACCGAATAAAACAAAAAGGTGCTCTTCCTTCTTGTTTTCTTTTATCTGCATAAAATTTTCTTTGGTCTTGTTTTTGTCAACAACAAGTTTAATGCCTTTCCGCTGTGGGAAAACAGGATAAAAAAAAAAGGTATAACTAACGGTGCATGATCTCCTGTCTCAATCCGATGTTGGACGAAAGGCATAGCCTCTCCCTCTGGTTTCGTAGTTTGTCAGCATTTTATTAATTTTACTTTTTAGTTCTGCAATCAAGGTAATACCTTCATTTTCTACAATCAAACAAGAAATGATCTCGTCCTCATCTACAGGCATGCCCACAAATTTCTGAAAAATGTCTTCACAAAAAGGAAACCGCAGTTTTGGTTTGTTTTAAAAACCATTGGTTGTCTTTCACATCGAGTACAACACCTTCTTTTCTAAGAAAGTCAGTTCCTAGTAATGTCCTGTTCTCTTTTGCTTTGAGTCACAAATAAAATCATGGGAATCGACCTATTTCAATTGTAATATCGTAGTCAAAATATAGATTGTGGATTTTTGTCCATCAGCAAGAGTTATCATCAAGGTTTCCTTTTGGAAACTAATATTTTTTCTTTTAGTAAGATATAAAGGGTATCACTAACAATAGATCGGCTTGCACTACTGTCTGCACATGCATGCCCTTTAGATCATTTGTTTACATTTTGAAAATTGGGATTACAGCTGATGTAGTTTTTAAGAGAATACACAGGAGCATTCGCAAAAATGACATTATCAGTGGTGTTTGCTGGACTGCAAGTGATACATTTTGGATTCATGTATCCATAAACACTTCACAGAAAACGAGATGTTAGATTTGGAATTAGTTCTCGATCTTGAAATAGAAGGTTGTTTCTTCCCTTCCGCAAGAAAGGCCATTTTCACTTTATTAGTTCTAGGGTCTTAATTTTAGTAAAAATGCCTTTACCAGCTTTTCTTAATTAACTAAATCCAAAACTGCTACATTTTATCTGCTACGGTTTCAATTTTAAATTAAAGCTCAAAGTATATAAGCAAAATTACATAAAAATAAAGCACAAATCAATTAATTATATATTATCATTAACGATAACAAACGACTCAATAGAAAAGGTAAATTTGATGTCATATCGACACCAGAAAGATTTGAGAGCTTTACTGTAAATAAGTTTCTTTTAAGCAAGTTTGTTTTAATCCATATAAAATACTCTTCTGTAGTGATATCATCTGTTGTCACAAGCAATTATTGTTTTCAGTAGGTCACTCCTTACACAGAACTATTTCTATGTCAACTTGTTAAAACTTTCATAACAGAATATACAGAAATAATGAATACATAGAAAACTTTAAATATGAATGTTTTACCCATTGATGCATGTTCGTGTAATAATAAATAAATTATCTGATAATAAGAATAATATAACATAGTTAGCAAGATAAACATTTTAATATATTTTATAATCACTACATTATAAAAGAAACTGTAGGCATTTAATTATTAATTTTTTTTTATAATCAAGAATACATTTTATAATCTTTAAATGAAAAAAATATTTTAAAATGTTTTCCCTCAAACAAAAAATATTTACTGTTATTTAAGAAGTTTCTAAAATTGAGTGAATAAATTCATAATATATTCCAAGAAATTTTAGTTATTTGAAACAATTATTTATAAAGAAAGAATTAATATATGTTCTCAGAAAATTATTTTTATAAGTATAATTTTAATATGCAATATATTTTTATATTTTATACTATCTAAGGGTAAAATCCTAATTTCTTATTTTACACTAGGGTATTCTAAGGAAAAAAAAAAACAGTGTAAAAATGATAAAAATTCTAAATAATGCATGTAAAATATCTTTCAAAGCCTATTTAAATTTTAAAAAAAATTCTATCTGAAGTTTTAATTTATATGCAAAGTTAAACAAGTAAGTTTTTTTTATTCTTAATAAACAAGTCTTAATAATAAACAAGCCTTTTTTATTCTTAATAAAAAAAGATTATAAGTACTTTGTTATAGAAAAAAATATCAAAAAATAATTTAAGGTAATATAAGGATTGTAAATAACTGAAAATTTTACAAGTAATAACAAAATAAATCTTTTAAAAATAATGCACATTTATAACACATAAACATAAAATATTAACTTTTAATATTACTATAAATTGTTAATTTTATATTTTTAGTACCATTTTTAATCAGGAATTCCCAGAAATATTGATAAGTATCATGGGAAGCCATGTTAGGCTTAGTGGAAACTGTCTCAATTAATTGAATTGGAGAATATTCTGAAAACAGATATTTATTAATTTGTTTTAAAAAGCTCTAAAACAAGCGGCAAAAAATACAAGACAAATCATAAATCCGCAAAAATATGAAGAAAATAAAAATTTCGGCTGATAGCTTTCTATATGCAGAATGTGCGAAAGATAAATCACACATTGATTATAAAAACATAACAAATATAATATATCGCTAAACAACTTACTTTATTTAAAACTTAAACCTTCCCGTTAAAAAAAAAAAGGAAAAATGACTAATGCGACCAACCAAACTAAGGAGCATTAAGTGAATTCTTCAGACGCATTTATGGTAAGTAGATAATAAATGTAAATAGAAATCTAAAACAAAGTATATAACGTATCCTTACTGAATAAAAAAAAGGAATAATACCCAAGACATTTCAATATGGACGCATTTATGAGATGTACTCTTTGAACAACAGTTACATTACAACTAGCTCATATACATTTATCCTCGGCTATAAAAGAGAAAAAAATATCACAAACGTCATGTTTACTTTCACAAAAATGTAGGGTAGTAGTTACCAATGTGTGATGAAATTCACTTCAAGATGAAAAAATAGTTGATTTTCATACCAAAAAAAAAAAAAAAAAAAGTAAGTAAGATGACGCATTGAGATCTATTCAAACAATCATTTTGAAGTTGCACATCATATTTTATAGCCCGTAACTGACTGACTCACACAGTCGTCAATACAGGAAATAAAACTTGTGATTTATTGCAGAAATCTAAGAGTAAACTCTTAATTTTCAAATAAAAAGGCAAATCTTAGGTTGGGAAAAGAAATATTTTATTGAGACACGCAACAAAGAAGAAATGTCAGTGTCGTCCACGATGCAGTATCTATTAATGTCACCTTGTGAACAACAATAATTTCAAATTATACGAAAGAAATTCTCGAAAATAATATTAAATATAAAAAAATAAGTTTTAAAAGAAATGAAATCAAAGTCATTAGTAAAAATTATGAGAATTATTTAGAGTAATAAAAGAGTACATAAAAGCACTGAAGTCAATATCACTGATACAAAACTAAAATCGAAATTTCAGTAAATTGGAAAAATATTCAGCTGTGGGTTATTGCCATTGTGTAACCAATTGACATAAAAAATATACAAAAGTTTCAGATGATAATGAGGAAAATATTACATTAAATCATTTGTAAACAACAGTTATGCTGAAAAAACTCGATTGATGGCGAATATTTTTTATATTGCATTCCTTCTATGACTCAAGTAAAAACTACGAGTAGAAGGGCCATATATATGTACATGTTAAACATTTGTAAAGTCTAATATCATTCAGTTAGTTAAATGAAAAGAAGATGATAACTCACAGGTAGGTTTTGGCAAAGCATTTTACTTGGGTGAGATTTTTAATTCGTTAACCAATTTATATTATTCAGGAGTCTCCAACATCGTTGTTTTTGCTTTTGTCTTGTGCTGGCTATGCTGGCAATATGGGGTGCGATTCTCCACTTTTCCAACTGAATCTTAATTTACTGTTAACTCCGACTTCTCATATGCCATAGACACATGTCACAGATACCCGTTTATAGAGTAGACAACCATCCACAACCCATTCATACACAGAAAGGACAAAGACAGGAGAGAAAGATAGAAAGAGTATACATCCATGAGGCCAAATTGGGATTCAAACATCGTGGCGCATGCACTATAGTTATGTTCATAAAAATTTATTATTTTCTAAATGATTGTAAAATGCTTTTTTTACAGCATGTAAGGTTTACACATGTGATGATGTAATAAAATTGCATTAATAATCCTTAAATGATTGTTGCAAATAAGTGACTGCTGATGTGTTTTTACAATCATGAGGTTAGGTTTGAAATTGAAAGACATAAAAATGAAAATAATTGGCTATTTAAATCTCTAATTATAACACATCAAATTTAATACATTTAGATAGTATATTTTGCGCTTAATTCATTTTATAATGAATTGAAATGAATTCATATTACCTCAACATTCATCACATATTAGGACAATTTCAATTTCCAGTTGATTAGTTTATGAATTAATGAACAGGTTATTGTGTATAAAATGAATAAAAAGAGAAATTTCTACATTTTATATTTTTGTTCCCATTCGAGGACTTATACCTTTTATATTAATACAATCATTTTTAATTACCATTGATCTCAAATAATAAACATGGTAAACATTCAACTTCTTCAAAACGTTCATTTAAATTTTTATTTGGTATTTAATGAAATAAAAATAGATTTCAGTAAAAAATTTACACTTTTCATATTAAGAAAACTACTTTCCTAGATATAAAACAGTCTGAATCATAATGCCCATACAATAACAGAATACAATAATAAAATTACAATGATTGGAAAAAAAATTTTTTTAAAGACACGACAGAAATTATTTTTGAAATTTTAAATTTTTAATACAGAATCATTAAATTTGAACTAAAATATCATGCAAGGAATCAGGTAATGGGCACATGCCTAACTGATAAATAGTATTAAGTTAAGTAACATAATAACAACTTTATAATATAGGAAATATTTGATCGATGGAGCAAAAAAAAAAATAAATAAATAAATAAAAATAAAAAAAACAAGCATGTATAAAAATTAAACAGCAATTGATAAGAATTTTAAATTGTCCATTGTTATAAGAAAATTTTGGGGATTTTTATTGTTCTTACATTTTTCATGTATTCTGTTTCAGACTAAGGACTTTTTTTTATCATTATAGACATTGGAATCAAGCATGATTATGAAACAAACTCGTGCTTCAGGTTATTTTTGTAAATATATGAAATGAAGAGATAACAAACTATTATCATGTACTGAATCAACAATGGAATCGTAAACCTAGATAAGCAAACCAGAGAAACTAAATTTACTCCAATTTTATTCTACAAGTAAGAAAAAATGTTTGAAGTAGCAATAGAGATGACTTAATGAGGAAAGTATGAGTATTGCAGCAAATTTTACAACACGGAAAATAATTAAAATCTGAAGCTTTAATACAAGTTAAATAAATTTAAGTTCAGTAGCCTGTTTCATTTTCTTATTGCTTTTAAAACAAAAACTAAATTCATTTAAAAAATAAAATTAAATATTTTCAAAACTAGTTCAAATTTCAAATAATTCATACAAAATTACAATATCTATTAATTTATATAATATTTATTAATTTTTTTAGAAAGTAAGCAGAAACGGAATTGAATGAAGACCTTGGGTAATTTATGTTTTCAAATAACTCAATAATATAGCAAAAGTTTGTCATGATATAAAAATATTGTCTATAAAATTTTAGGAATTATAATGCTTGATAATAGTTTTTTGTTCAATCTATTATTATTTTATAACATTAAAAATCAAATATTATTTTTAAATTGATAATTAGAATAGTATCAAATTCTTAGAAATATATATAATAATATACCTGTCAATTTTAAAAAAATCGGAAATTTCAAAAATCGGGAAATTAATATTTCTCAATGAAAAAAACAAAAGTTTTTATTCTCAAATAATATATTAACAGTCACGTAAAATTATAGTTAGATTTCTGGTTTTGTTTTTTGTCATTTGAAAATAAATTACGAAAGAAAGTAATTTTTTTTCATTCTTACGGGAATTCTTTTTTATAATTTGAAACTTTTCTTGGCCATTGCGAAAGAAAGTAATTCTTTTTGGTCATTTAAAAATAATTTATGAAAGAAGGTATTTATTAGATTTTACATCGAAAAGAAATAAAACATAGTGAATTATACGAATCATTTAACGACATATGTAGTAACGTAATATCCCACATGTTAGCAACTTTAATGATAAGATTAACGATGAATTTGCACGTAGGAATGGCGTAAAATATTGTTTTTTAGAGGATTTTCTATTTTTAGCTTCATGATGGTCGTATACATATTTGGTGACACTTTTCTAAAGTCACTTCAGATAAATATTTGATTGAGTTAAAAATGCGATAAGCCTTTACTATAACTTAATGAGAATCCCCAAATTCAAATGATAAAAATTCAGATAAGTGATAAAATAATGTTAACCAACCCCGCATTATTATTAAAAGTGATTTTTATCAATTAATTGCATTATTAAAATTTATTTTTAATTAAGTATTAAAATTTATTTTTAATTAAGTTATTTTTAAATTGTCCTACATTTATAAAGTTTAAGCCCCATTTTGGAATTGATGCATTTTTTTTATCTGCCCATCAAAACTAAAAGCATTCGAAGTGAGGAAAATAGTTCAACATATCAATTCCTTTTTTAAGAGTAAAGTGCTTATGGATTTAGGTATTTCATCAAGTCTTAAAAAATTTGTATACTATCTGTAATATTCAATTCACATTTTACATAGTTCATAGCTTTGTTATATTAAAAAGAAATTAACATGGGACATGACAGTCCAAGTGGGCCAAGATCTACAATTGCCGTATCTGTTTTCAAGGGGTGCAAAGCATTTATCTCGGTTAGGTAGACAGGCTGGCTCGAAATCCCTAGTATTTAGTTATCAAGCATGCTTGGTACTGAGTTCGCCGACCCAATAAAGGGATGAATGTTGTGTCGACCTTCCCCTGCCAGAGGTTGGCACTTCAGATCGGTGTCTTGGGAAAGCAAAGCGTTTCCACTAAACCTTCAGTTCAATAAATTTCTTCAGCATAGTAAATTTTATATTTTACAAAATGAATGAGTAGCTTTCAAGAAATTCTAAAATTTGAAATTTTATTTTGTTCAATATATATTGATAAATAAGAACAAGCAAATTATCGTCACAAAATATATCTCCTTCTATAAGATAAGCTAAGTTAAAAAATAATTAAGTTAATGATAAATAATAGTTGAGCTAAAATAAATACAGTTTATATTCTGTAAGAATTAACATTGTTAAAATTTATAAATATCAAATAAATTAAACGGTTAATAATTTAAACAATATTTGTTAATAATTTAACAAATATTGTTTTCAGTATCAAGTAGTTTTTAATTCTACTTACTTAAATAATTTATTAGAATGAGAGAGAGAGAGAGAGAAACGTAAAATAACACTGTATCAAAATATATCTTTAAATATCTTTCACCTCTCCTTGATTTCATAAATTAACCTTTTTCAATGTGTAGAAGAACTTAATATAAGTTCAATTTCTAATGAAAGTACATGATGAAAAAGGATGAGGGCTAAAAGGTTTTCATTAATTTTTTAACAATTCATGAAGAATTGTATAAAGTTTCAAAAAGTACTCCCGTTTATTTTTCCGAATAGTCGAGTAAGAGCTAAGATTATAAAAATTAACCAAACAATGAGTAAAAAAGTTACAATAAAAATTAACTAATGAAACATAAATATCTGTGTGTTGTAAGCTGTAATACTGCTTTCAAAGGTATATGCAAATTTGTGCATGGGTAGCATATTGTTTTGACAGATTGGGTAGATATTCATTTCACAGATGACATTGCTGTAAAATTATAAAAATTATATCGATAAATATGAATACATTACCTAAAAAAGTTCTGCTCTTCGTAATTGATGTATATACGCAGAGTAATTTGTTTTGAAGTAAAATATATATCTAGGCAAATCGAAATAAAAAATTGAATCTGCTTCGTAATTTTTAGTATCAAATAATTGACTTTCAAGAAAATATATTTTCTAAAAGCAAGAACTGTATTTTCACCGTCAACGCTGGTTTTATTGATAGTATATATACGCACACAAAGATAACTGTATTATCAAACGAAAGAAAAATGAAGGTATGCTTGCCAAAGACACTTAAATCAATATTATTATCAATTTTCTGTGTGCCTTTTCTGATATAAACTCATTTATATCATAGATAACACGAAATCTAAACACATATTTTCGGAAATTAAAATGATAAAGAAAGCCAATATTTTTTTACATAATGCATCATACAAAAAAATCGAAGTTTAACTGTAAAACCATTATTGGAAAAATAACATCTGTTTTTAATCGATTGATAACAATGGGGAATCAACTTTAATTATTGGTAGTCATTGAATACATAATTTTCCTGAAAAAATTCGATTAATTTGTTTAAAATTTACTTTGATGGAATATACATTATTTTTAGTGAAAAGATTTCCTAATTATGAACTTATATAATTTAAGAAATGCTCTTAAGTAATCCATTGAATTTTTTTAACATTGAAAATAAGGTAAAATTGTTTTTACTATCATTCTAAAAATATTTAACAGGAAACAAACGATATTTTTGAAATTCTTTAATTTTCAAAATATTGTATTCATACTAATTTAATTTAATTGAAAAAATTCATCAAAAAACGAATTTTGAATAGCAACATTTAAAAAGAAATAGCAAGCAAAAATTAAAATATTTAAGAAAGCGCGTTCTCCAACTTGCCATTAATTTCATATACTTATTACAACTAATAAAAATAATGAAAAAACAATCTACGGATACAAAGAGATAAAATGCTTAATGATTTTTAAATAATAACCTTCAATAAGCAAAATTTTTATATTCATTACCATGTTTTTACTATGGTAATAAACTCATAAAATTTTGTTAGCTTTATACTCTTTTTTTATTCATCTGTTATTAAAATCTTTCTCTCTAAGAAATTTTAAATATACATTGTTTTATTTATCTTAGCATGAATATAACTTTAGAAAATATTTGGTGCTTTTGTAGAATATGTCTAAGAAACAAAATTGAAATTGTATACACATTTAAAAAATTAAATTCTTTTAAATACATATTTTATTTTATACAATGAAATCATGATAACAAATTAACTATAATAATATTTTAATAAGAAAAAAACTGGGATAATTTAATAGATATTATTGGTAATGGATAAATTAGGAAAACAGCTATTGCCTGCCTAAATTATATGCTGTGTGTCGAAAATTATACATTTGTTTTCTTCAATAATACCACATATAATTGAATATTTTCCATAAATGTAAAATTTTCTAACAAATTTGCTTCTATTTAAACTATATTGATTTGTGCTTTATAAATAAAATATTTAGAAGATATTACATTGTTTTACTACCCATAAATTAACTGTTTTCACTTTTATAGAGGTTTTTAACACTCAATAATTAATTTTAAAATTTAAAATTAATATAAGTACATATAGATTTAATTATTTTTACTAATAGACGCTTGATTAGATTATTTAAAGAAATAATAAATTCTTAGTAAGAAATTGTGTAAGATTATCTTTAATTCTTTTCATTCTATGATTTCATCTTAACTATCTAATTGCTTTTACTTTATACTGCACAAATATATTAACGTAGCATTATAATATGTAATGTTTCTGATTTGCGTATAGCAAATCATTAAAGTGCATAAAAATTATGCTTAAATTTTCGCTACATAAAATTATAATTACTTCTATTGTTTATAATACAATTCAAATAATCATTTTTTAATCTTTAAAATTGTTAGATTTATCAAGTGAAACAAATGAAATACAAAAATTTAGAAATTATATTTTTAATTTTGAAAGATTCTAGAAATCAGAAAGTTTATTATAATTATGAAATATTTACAGAAATACACCACATTGATTAAAATTTCTTAGTTTTCTTTCAAAGCAGTCAATTCATGAGAGTCTTAAAAATCCCTTCTCCTGCACAATCACCATATGGAAAGAATATCAAAACGAAGATATCTAGATAAACAAACAACATAATATATAACATGCTCATTTAAAATAACAGATGGCTAGAACTCTTTGCTTTGAAAATGGATTGTTTTAGCAAATTTTTCTTCGGTATTTTATATACGTTATTTAATATTTTAAATGTAAAACTTACATTGCTAAGAAAAAATAAACTAAGGATATTATTTTTTTATAATTTAAAAAAATAGCTATTCCATTTAAGTTTTTAAAAGATCTCACTATAAATCTTAGACTTCCAACACTATTTCCTCAATTTGGTTATTTACAAAAATAAAGTTCTATGAAGAAAAAAAAAATTATTTAAAGTATTTTAATTCTCCTAAAACTTAGCTTTAAAGTAACTCTTTCAATATCTTGATATTTGCATTGGTAAAATTTCCTTTCAAATCAATATCTCTAATTCAAAGCAAAGTATATGACAAGTTAGATAAAAAAAATATATATTTATTTTTATATTACTTAAATAAAATACAGAAATATAATATCCAATTTAAATAATTGTACTAAAACAATTATCTACTTGTTTATTAATATCTTAAATGATTAATTTAAAAGTAAGAAAATAAAGAATTCTAATTATAAATTTTAAATTAATAATCAATTTATTATTTTGGTGAAATCAAAAAGAACCATAACGTTTACTGTTTTAATATATAAAAAATTTAATTTCATAAATGCTTTTAGAAAATGTATCGATTTTACTAGTAAAATAATAGCTACAATTTTGAATCACAAAATCATTGGAAATTTCAGATGTTCTTATTGATTGTTTAAATTTTAAATAAGTATTTCTTTTATTGTTATCAAAAATTAATTCCAATATTTTTAAGGCTTTTGTTTTTAAAAATATGTAATATTTCATGTTGGATTCACAAAACTTTTATTATATATTTTTATGGAAAAGAAATTATGTTAGCTTTAAAAATTTGGTTTCATCATTGTGTAAAAAATCAACAAAATTGAGAGCATAAGGAAACGGAGTTTTAAAAACAATGAAGCCAACTCAAGCAAGTTCTAACTCATCTCTATCTAAAAATAGAAAATATTAAGTGACAAGGAGCTTTCACAGTTTTCTTCTCGAATCTCTTTGTATTCTATATTTAAAACTTCACAAAATAAATTTGGTTAGTTAAGAAATAACTAAATAGAGATGTTATTAGCTATTTAGCTAAATTAATATTTTATTGAATGGCATCGAATTAAATAATATTTAATAGCTTTGATTTTATTTCAGTCTTTTCTTGGGATGTAGTTTACCATGTTTACGCACAAATATATCGCTAATGAGGTAATGCATCTGCATTAAATAACGCAATTCAAAATCGCTTTATAGCCTTTAGTTGTTTTCTAAATAAATGATTATGCAACGAATAATATTTAATAATATTTTATTTGTTGATCGTTCTAATTTTATAGAGCATTTTGACAGTGCAAAATATTAGCATTCGATCAAGCGTTGGTAAAATGAAGAAAATGCCTGATTGAAATTATGTTAGGGTTGAAGTTTTGGCTAAAACTCTTTCTTAATATTCTTTACAGTTTTTTATAAATTCATAATTCTCTAAGCGCGTATGGATTCTATGCTAAGAATGAGAAAATAAATTCTTGCAAGAGAAATAAAGATTTGGAGAGATTCATATTAAAAACAAGCTGAATTTTTTTGAATTCAGCATGATTTAATTCGACAACTTAGAAACTGTTTAATTGCATCAAATGTAAGTTAATTGTAATCTATTGTCAGCAAAAGTTTTTGTCTGACACAAGTTGATATAATTAAAATTATAAATTCAGTTATAATTTTAATTATTTTAACAAGTTATTATTATTATTATTTGGAAATCAGAAAAAAAAATATGTAATTTCATTTTAGGTACAGATAGCAATTCAAATATTTTAAATAAATAAAATGATGACGGTGACGTTATTTTGACAACGAAAGACACAGTGACGTTCATGTACGTATGATATTTAGGATTTTTCGGTTAATTCCTCTATTTTAAAGATTGTTATGGTTTTCCTATTTATTTTAATATTTTTAATTCGAAATTGTAAAAGGTTGGATTGTTTTTCTAAACATTTTTAAGGCTCGTCCTAAATTTCTACAAGAGATTTTTTAACAAGTTATTTTATTATTCTCTTCCTGTCATTATTTTAATTTAATGCCTTTTTGAACATCATAATAAATGAGCTAACTTATAAAATCTATCATTTGCACAAAATTTCATTAAATTTTTATATAATTTTATAAAATATACATATTGCAAATTATAATAAATTATATCAATATTTTTAACTGAAATTTTTTACAATTATTTCTTTAATGAATGCACTCAGTGTGACCTAGCTATTATACTTCACACTTCTGTAGTAGTAGTAATGGTCAATATTTAATATTTAATTTTTTAAATTTCAAAAATTCAATAATATGATGAATAAGTAATTTATTATATAATAAAGAATTAAACTCTGATGTGCTCATGTCTATAAAATTATTTATGTTATAAATCTAAACGAGTTTGAAGTTATTTCAAAATATTGATTAGCAACTTTTTTCAAATATATTTCGTACTCAAACTAATAATTTTGACAGCAGTTACAAAATTTTAATTAATAGTTAGAAAGATCCTAAAAGATCCCCAATTTAATAAATCTAAAAAATTAATTTTCGAACTCTCTGAATCTGAAAAATTTTTATACGTTTCAGGAATAAAACAAGGAAAAATTAAAACAATAATGAAATATTTTAAATCATTAATTTTTACTAAAATGTTTTAAATCTGAGCTAAAAGGAATAATTTTGAAATATATTACTCAAATGAAATAATGTGATATATAAGAAAGCTGTCATCAAATCTTAAAAAAATTATGTATCATTAATTTCATGCAGTAAATATTTTCATATCGAGTTGAATTTCTTTCTAAAATGATCCAGTTTTAAAACTGAACTATGTTCCTGTGTCAGTGCAAACCAAATTCGGTAAATTTAAGAATTATTTTTCAAACATTACATGAAAAAAATACTCTACTTTATTTATTTAATTAAAAATTCAGTTGAAAGTAATTCCCCTCAAGTTATCTTATTAATCTACATTAATTTAATATACGGTGAAAATAATTGTGCATTATAAAAACAAATTACTCTACCAATTTATTTAATGATGGAACATTATTTCAGAAGGGTATATTATTTTCCATGAATACTTTTTTAATGCGAGCAAACTGTAATAAATTGTTAACTAAATCCTTTCAAATTAGGAATAAAGAAAATAAAACTAAAGAAAACATTTTTTGATTCAGTGTTTCGAATTCAAAGTTTTTTTCTTTCAGTAATTCCTTTCTAAAATCTATTTGCTTTTTAAAAAGTTATAAAAAAAATTATGCAGAAAATTTATTTAATAATTTTTTCAATTATAATACTTATTATTATTTTTTTTTAATATTTTAAAGTATAGTTTTATAAATTAAATAAATAATATATTACATATACATAAAAAATAATACAAATATATTTTTAAAAATATTTATCAATTCTTTTAAAACTGAATGTTTGAAAAAAAACATGAGAAAGTAACTATTGAAAGGCAAGATCACAAAATAAATGGTTCCGAAAAAATTATAAATAATTTAAAAAGGCATCAAACTTTATAATTTTGTTCACCTTACCATTTCCATGGTTGCAGCGAACTATCAAATCAAAAATAGAGGGTAGATCATTTTGACAGGTGGGGAGGGTAAATTGACAGTTTGTCTCACCACTAATAACACATGTTGGTGATCGTGTTAAGGATGAATCACTACAGCAAGCGCGATGAGTAAGCGAGAGTGACCGAGAAACAGCAGCTCGACCCGGCTGTTGTTGAAGATAGAAGTGATCGCGCCGCATCCTCACATCCTAGGAGGAAATGATCATTCACTGCATACGCGTACACAACAACCGGCACACGCAGATCACGACCAGAACGGAAGGTTGCGCGAGATAGCTTTCTATACTGATAGATAAGTGATTGACAAGCAACCTGCCATGATTTATCTCCCTGAAAAAGGCAGTAAGCATTACCAGTCTCTTGAGCAATCTCATTTTGGAAAATGATTTCTTGAATCTGTGTACTTCCATTCATTCATTTAAACATAACTTGACGTCATTAAGGATGGAAGACGATGAAAACAAAACCGTCACGACTGATAGTTTTTCTTTTTACCTGTTACTGTTTGTTTTGCTCGCATTGTTGAATCCACGAAGTAAAAAGAGAAGAGAAAAGAAAATACAGTTAGTGATATAAAAAACACATTTCCAAAAAAATATTACGATTTATATTCATTCAATTTGATTTTAACTTATTGTTCGCTGCTTTAAACCGGTTGTAAAATAATATTATCTATGATTTGCTTCACAAAAACTTGGAAATTAAAACTTATATATTAATAAGCTCTTTTAATGGTTTTCACAAAATCCTGATTCGTAATTACTTTTGTAGAAAATCAAATTTAAGTGTTTTTTATTAATGAGAAACTAAAAATAGATGCTGTTTGAATAGTTAAGCAATAGGTGACTTATTTCTATAATCAACAATGAGGAATGGTATTTAAATATTTATGAACAACAATTAATCCAAGATAGATTAAAATTTTTTATTCATGATCATAAATTATAAATATTAATCTTTTATCCGAATAATTAAATATTCTATTTAACTATAAATGAATGCAAACCATCATTTTATCGAAACAGAGAGGACGTGGTTCATAAATATTTCTCAGTTATTTAATTATCTACCAAAAATATGTATATATTCTTCACATATTTGCATAATCATTAATCATAATAATTTTTATTACGGAAAAATATGAAATCTCGTCTATTTATATGAACAATCAATTCAATTCATTTTCATTTTAAAATTTTAAAATTAACTAGATTGTTTAAAGTATGTATTTAGTATGGAAGGTTTAAAGTATTTAACTAAAGTTTTCAAAATGTAATGAATATTCTGAATCAACAAAAAAATAATTTTTTTATTTACAAATTATGTGAACAGAGATGCTAAGATATTATTTAGTTCATATTACATTGAAGCAGGTCTAACATTTGAGAATATTTACTCAGTAAATACATGACCAATTTTTTATTTGATATGCATTTGCGTAGCTTCCTTCCAAAATACTAAATGACACAGAATTTGGGTATTATTTCAAATTTGAATTTATTTCTTTGCTAAAAAATGTTGTGGTAGCTCATTTTCCATTAATCAATGAAAATTTAAACGCTATAAATAGATTGTTCCATCATAAGGAAAATACAATTATTGCATTAATAAGTTGAAGTAATTAATGCAGTATTTTGAATCCGTAATAAAATACAAATCGATGACTGTGGATAAAGTTTTCTAAAGACTAATTCGTATTATTTTAGCATTAACCAATGCAAAGTAAACATTTTGTGAGTATTTTTCAAATAGTCCTATATACTTATCAAAATAAAACTGTATCATATGTGAAATATAAACATGAATTTTATTCTCATATTCAAAACATAACAGAAAAGTTAAACTTCATTCATTTCTCAACACAGAGATTATCACTCTCATTCCTACTGCTGTAGCTAATGGCTAAATTTCTGTCTGTTGG
Organism: Latrodectus elegans; assembly: GCA_030067965.1. Lineage (NCBI taxonomy): Eukaryota > Metazoa > Arthropoda > Arachnida > Araneae > Theridiidae > Latrodectus > Latrodectus elegans. The sequence goes on from CM057813.1 coordinate 83,410,475, forward strand.
AATACGGTTTTTACAATAACCTTTATTGTATTAATCAGAATAAATATCCTATCTCATAAGTAACATTGAACTTTGATAGTAAAACCGATATTTTCCAGTTCATATACTAATGAGAAATGTGCTTACTAATCCAAGACTCTTTTGCTTCTGTTATCTTTGTGATAAAAAAAGGGAATGACTCAATAGACGGTTCATGTATTTCCAATTACACATAGGTTAAACGAGTACATGTGGTGATCTGTTATGAGGGAACTATACACAAATTAATTTTAACTTAGTTTTTCCATTATATCTACTTTTGATAAATTTCCCGTATTTTTCAGCTTACGCAATAGATAATATCGTTTTTTTATTTTATTAATTTAATAGATTAATCTAGTTTGCATCAAACGTAATCGTTTAAGAATATGAAAGATTTTAGAAGACTGCTTCTTCAGAAGGACATTGTTTAATTTAATATATATTGTTAAAAGAAAAAATATTATTCTAGGGATGGGGAAATGCTTTCAATTTGTTTTACTTTTCAATGAATCTTATATTCAATGAAAAAATTGGGAGTTTAATATTCTATAAGAACTTTAAATCGTTTTGCTTCTACTCCACAAATAAAAAACATTTTAAGCGGAGAACACATAAATGATCGAAATTTAAAACCATGATTTATAATGACAATGTTTTAGAAAAATAGTATTTTACTTTTCCTTAAGATATAAATGTAAAATAAATGGAAATGTTTAAAATAAAATTAGGATATAATTTTTAAAATTTAAGTTACTAAAATTTTTTTTAACCGAGAATAAACAGATCCAACTTACGAATCTTTGTTTTTAAAAAATAATTTTATGCAATCCTTTAATTTTATAACTGTATAGTAATTTTGTACCATTTTTTGATTAGCAGAGTTTGTATTTAAAATTTGCCATACAAGGTTAATAATATTTTACCTTCAATTATCAAAAACATACTTTTTTGTGAAAAAGCATTTAACAAAAATTCAAAATAGATTGAAAGAATTGTTTGTTTTTTACAGTAATTTTATATATATTACTGTGGTAAGAAGATTCTGTATGCATGATTTTCCCAAACAATTCTAACAATATTTTTTTTAAATTATCAAAATATAATTTTAATAATTGAGCAAAACAATTATTATTTTGAACAAAAAATTTCAAAATTAAAATTTATAAGTTAATATTTAAAATAATATTAAAATGCATTTTCTTTTTAACATATAAATCTATTATAAAATTAAAAAAAAATCAATTTTTATTTAATACTTGTTTTTATCCAATGTTTTCAGGAATTTAACAGCCAATCGAAATGATTGTCTACTTTATTTGATTATTAATACCCAAATTATATTTCTTCTTGATATTGTCTGAAAAATAAAGTGTAAATAATGAGACATTTCTTTCAAACAAATTCACTGTTTTATTCACTCAAATTCAGTTCAAACAAATTCATTGTTTTTTAAAAGACATGTTCTTAAAGAATCTTTTGCAGGTGCAAATGTGTGGTAAAAGATGGTTGTTTCAACCTTTTATTATTGTATGAAGTAAAACCATCTGTGTTCCATTTAAATTCAACGTATCAGATGACGTTTGATCCAAAAAAGAAATTAAGAATGGGAATTTTGATTTGGACAGGAAGCGGAAACAGTGAATAAATTTATGTAGAGACACTGAACATTTTGTGATAAATAAGGACTACATAAAAATATTACTAAGCATCACTTTAACAAGTTTTATAGTAACATGGAATCATGAAATAAATTTTGTAAGTAAAATGTACAAAAACTTAAGCAATCATTAAGAAAACTAATTATAGAGGACAATATCAATAGAAATAACTAGTATAAATAATATAAAATAGTTCCTGATATTAATGAAATATTTTTATAACTTTATTAAATATTTACAAAATAAAATAGTTTGATTTCTTTGAAAAAAATTTTAGACAGATTTCCAAATTATGCAAATGAAATATGTTAACAAATTAAAATTAATTTTTAAATTGAGAATAGTAAAAAATTTAATTTAACTCAGATGATTATATTTTATATTTATAAAAACATGTTTTGGAAACAAAACATAAGCAAGAATCAAAAAACAATAAAGAACAATAATGAATGAAAAAAACTGCAAAAGGACTTATGTCTAAGCAAATTGAAAATTAACAATTAATACCTACACTTGTGTAAAAATTTTAGAGAAAAATTACACTTTCCAGGAAAAAATTTATCGTATATAAAATTCTTCAAATTTAAGAAGATATTTATGTACTGCAGATGTTCATATACAAGCAATATAAAATTGTTAAAAATAAAATATATTAAGAAGAGATATTTATGAATTAAGTCTAATTTCAAGAAATTATAACATGATAAAAATGTTTTAATAGGGAGTTCTTCATGAGCCCTCAGTGTGTGTTAAAAATATTCACAAGCGGATGAAATTTAGAAAGTTATTGCTCTTCGAAGTATGATTTGGTATATTATTAATCGATAAACTATTTTCTTTCCCATAAATAAAATAATTTATTCCTATAGTAAATAACTGCAACAAAAATTTGCTTATCTTTCACATAAACTATAACAGAAATATTTTCAATATTTTCTTGATTATTTGAACTTTTTATCAATGAATTTTCCATAGCAAGCAAAATAAAATATCATTCTTGATTTAATATTTTCAAGAAATTTATTAAAAATATAATTTTTTGTTTTATTTATTTTCTAACTAGCTAAACATAATGAGCGGATTATAACTTAAAAAAATACTTAAATCCCTGTACATCAAAGAATTTGTAGAACAGTATACATATATATATATATATATATAGATATATATATATATATATATATATATATATATATATCTATATATATATATATATATATATATGTATATATATATATATAGATATATATATATATATATTTATATATATATACATATATATTTATATATATATAATCATAATTAATTGTTAGTGTGTTGTAATGATGTTGAATTATATTTATATTATTCTTAGTTCAAAATTATTAGGAATATAAATCTAGGTAGTAATATTTTTATGTGTGATATAGTAATTATATTATAATTATATATGTAATATAAAATTAATAATTTTATGTAGGGTATACAGATATACTATCACAGAAAAAGGTATTCTTTAATGTGCAGAAACATAATATGAAACAAACCATTATCTCAAAACTTGCTTTTTTTTAATAAATACTTCGTAAATCATTTTAGAAATTATTTTCAAAATTTTGAATTTGTTCTTCTTAAAAGACTGCAATTTAAAAGACTGAAAGAAACTGATATTGTGTTTCTCGTAGATTACTTATATTATATCATTTACAATGTGGAATTACTTAATATTAGTTTAATAGTTAAATTTCATTCAAAATTCAAAATTTTTGCATAATTTTCACTTTTTGAAATATTTTCAAATTTATGTTTTTAAATGACAAAAGCATGATATAAACCAGAAGAAAACTTTTTTTTTAAACTTCATTAATCTTGATCGAATAAAATTTTTTATTGTGATTTTATAGTCTTTTCGGCACAGGTGCCGTATAATCCATGGTTACAAATTCTGAGTTTTTTTGGCGACGACGAAATGTTGCCAAGATGACATCATTGTGAAGTAATGCCGCGAGAATATGTTGTAATTGTGACGTAATAAAACCGTTTTTGAAAAACTTTACATATCTAAATATTAAATTTAAACCTGATAAATAAAGAGGAATATATATTATTGAAATGATAAGATTAAAAAAATAATGAAACATTAAAACAGAAAGTGAAACATTAGGAAATACAAATATTTTCCTTATTCGTATTCGTTTCCAAAATTACTTCGGAAACGAACGCGAATAAGGAAAATACGGGAACTTCGAAAAAGTAAATATCAGTTTTAAGAAAATAGGAATATGAATTCTAACGAAAATTCCAGAAGAATCCGAACACGAATAATAATGAAAAATAAAGCAACATTCGGAAAAGAATAAATATAAATTATTAAGTACAAATTAAACTGTTAAATAGAATATCCTTAAGAAATTAAATACAGAAATAATAATTTTAAAAATGTGTATACAAATTGCACACAGTATTTTATTGTAGTAATATAAATTATAAAAATGCCATAGTTAAACTAAAGAAAGAATGTGTCGACAGAATTTCAAACAGTAACACTAAATTCAATTTAAATTTTTAAAGTAATGAAAAAGAGCAATACCTGGAATTTCAGTATCCAAAATGTCAAGCAAACACACTACAAAAATCTTATGAAATTAACTCATTGTTGTTGTTGCTTACCTCCAAGGGTCTGACGGAGTCAGACCAAATCTAGAAATCCGTTGACTGAGAGGAAAGGAGGGGAGAAGTGTAGATTTCGTCTCATAGTATATTCATACAATTCAGGATATGCTCAGGAGAAGCTTGGTGTCCATGGCATTTAGGACAGATGGGGAAGATCTTGTTACCCTCTACAAAAGTGAGACATTTCAGGTGCCCAGAGGCGAGACGTGCAAGGCAAGTGCTGGATTTCCTATCACAGGAAAGAGCCACAGAAAGTCCCGGCTTTTTACCCTTGTAGAAATGGTGAGTGAAAGGTACCTTTCAATCGGTTTTAATCAGGGCTTTTCTCGGAGAAAAGAGTTTAAGGTAGGTAAGTGCGGAAGAAGAAGGAGCAGGATGATCTGAGCCCTCCTTTGCTAAAGTGTCTGCTATTTCATTGCCTCCAATATCCACGTGAGACGGGATCCATTGAAAGTAGATATTATGCCGAAGGGAGAAATTTTAAGCTTGTGTAGAATAGAAAGGCTTGTTTGGTCTTCCAAGCAGGTCCAATTTTGTAAATGTTGAATTGAACTACGGCTATCAATTAATATCCAGACATCACTATGATTAGTTTCACTCATGATAGATTCCAATCCGATGTTGATGGCTATTAGTTCGCTACAAAAGACCGAACAGAAGTCGGGATTTCGTAGACTAAGAGAGAATTTGTCATGAGGAGTCCCGATGAAAATTCCGCTGCCAGTTCGGTGATTTATTTTGCTGCCATCCCTGTAGATTTGTATGCCATTTGGTGGTATATTATTAATGATTTCCAAGGCTAGTTGTTTTAACAATTCAGGTAAACAATCCCTCTTGATGACTGATGTATAAAGTTCGTAATTGAAGTGAACATTGGAAAGAGCCTCAGCAGGGTTCAGACCACAGTGAAGAGCATGTGGTTCGACACTGTTCTCGATTAAGCGTAGTGAGTTAACCAGACTGAAGGGACTGTGTTTCTTTAATCTTTGGAACGGAGTCCAGTTGCTTAGGTAACTTGACGTGAGATTGCCTTGACCAAAACTGTTGAGTTTATTGTAATATTTGACTAGACAGGATTGTCTTCTGATATGGAGATGTTGTAAGTCTGCTTCGAAGAGTAAGATTTCTGAAAGACAGCTGCGTTTCAAGCCTGTAATGATGCGTGCAACAATCAATTGGACTTTTTTTAATTTTTCCAAATTGGAATTAGAAGCACAACAGTAGATTGGGAAGCCATATTCTAAAATGGGCCTGATGAATCAGTTGACAATTAATTCGTAAAAATGTATAGTAAAATGCTGAAATGGAACAAAATGTTCTAAATTTCGTCGCGATGACGTAAACACTCGGGTTGTCGAAATTGAATTTTCACCTTAATTTTTATTAGTCTTCATCTGTATGACGTAATAATAATCAGGTTGACAGATACAAATGAATATCCGCCAAAAAGTCGCCAATCTCAGAATTTGGCGCATGAATTATACGGCACCTGTGCCGTCTTTTCATATGTTAGCGTGTAAAATAAATTTTTCTAACTATATTTTATAGGACTTAATAACCACAATAAAGTTTACAATTTTTTCGAAACACTTTTTAATTTTTACAATAATTTATGTATCGATTTCATCAACTTTTATATAGCTTTGATCTCCGCAATAAAGCTTATAGTGTGCAGGTTAACTGTTTTTTTAAATAATAGCAGCGCACACCATACATTGAAACTTAACTGAATTTTATTGCAAATTTAAGAAATGCCAAAACGTAGCAAAAACAAAAGTCTTTGAGAGAAGCGAATTCTAAATTCGTCCGTTTGCATCGTCGGGGAAAACGTGAACGTGCTCTGTTGTTCACCGTGCACTATTGTTCGGAGGAGATTGGTGTTGCCAATGTTCAGCCTATGGTGATATCGGAAGCATCTACCATTAATGAAAGCTGCTAATCAGGGGAATGGAAACCAAGGGTGACTGAATTCATTAAATCGCTTTTGCATTTTTCAAACGCGGCAGTTGTTTTCTCTGTCCAAAGAATAGGTCGTTTATCATTCTTTTTAGAGTTTTTTAGAAGTGAATGAAGTGGGGCTTGAGTAGCTGCGGTCTTAGGCAAGAAACGACGATAAAAATTTAGCGTAGCTAAAAATCTTAAGTTCAGACAGTGTTTCAGGCTTAGGGAAGTTAGAAATTATTGCTAACTTTTCGGGAAGGGGGCTTACGCCAGTGGATGTTATTAAGAAACCTAGAAATGAGACTGATGTTTTTCCAAGAACACATTTAGAGGGGTTCAATTTTAGTCCGTATTCGCGGAGTTTATTAAAAATGATGCGAAGGTGTTTAACACGTTCGTCTTCGGTTGCCGATGCTATAAGGAGATCATCGAAGTAGGGGATTACAAAATTCCAATCTGTAATGCACTTGATATATGAATTTTTGGAAAGTTTGACCGGTGTTACGAAGTCCAAATGGCATTTCAAGCTATTCGAATAAACCGAATGGGGTGGTTATAGCACTTATCGGTACGTCCTAAGGATTGACGGGAATCTGATGATACACTCTTGCCAGGTCGAGGGTAGAAAAAATATTTTTGCCGAAAAAAATCTGTGTACAATCCTGAATATGGAGTACAGGATACCTGTCAGAAGTTGTCACAGCGTTCAAGCGACGATAGTCGCCACAAGTGCGCCAGTCACCGTTAGATTTGCGGACCATTAGGAGAGGACCGGCCCAAGGGCTTTTGGACGGTCGAATAATTCCCTGAGACATTAGGTATTCGAATTCTAAACGCGCTGCTTTGAGTAATTCTGTGGCCAAACGCTGAGGTCTGGAAAATACAATTTGGTCCCTTAGTTTCAATGTGATGAAAAATTTCATAAGTTTTAAGGTCATTTGTTACTAAAGAAGGGTTTGTAAGCTCAGGATACACAGCGAGTAATTTTTCAAATTTGGAATCACCGATAAGTACGGATATGTTGGAATCTAGGGAAAAATTGTAGAAAGATATGCCGTTTGTCGAGAGAGATGTCCGAGAGTCAATCAGACAGTTATTTTTAATATCGACAAGTAACTCAAAATGTTTAAGAAAATCAACACCTATAATTGGTTGGTTTACGTCAGCAATGACGTATAACCACGAAAATTTTCGGCGGAGATTTAAATCAATAATGAAGCGTTTATTGCCAAAAGTAGAAATTTTAGTGTTATTTGCTGCATATAAGGCTAAATTTTCAGAGGGTGTGGTTTTTGGAGCGTATTTCTTAGGCAAAACAGATGTCGGCTCCTGCGTCAATTAGAAAATTTAATTTTGAAGACGGGTTGGCCAGAAGAATACGTTTCATTTGGCGGTCGCTAGATTGGCCAGTGAGAGATCGCCCGTTTAGTTTCCCGACTGGCGAAAAGAACATGGAGCTTGGCACTTTCGCTCTTGATCACCGAAATTGACATGGTAAAAACAAAGTTCATTCGTAAGTTCCTTGTAGTGATTGGAGTGTTAGTGCGAGAACGGGAACTATAGCGAGATCTGCTGCGTTGAAATGATCGGCGGAAAATACGCCTAGGGCTACGGGAACTGCGTTCCAAGACGGTGTTTAATTCGCTAACTTGTTGAGTTAACTGGGGTTAACCTGGAGTTCTAAGCGAGCCGTGACAAAATCATGAGAGTTAGGGGTGATAGAATTTACATACGAAGGTACAGCTAGATCGCTTATTTTGTCAGCAACTGCGGCTATTTTATTCAAATCAACCTCGCTGAAAGCGGTTAAAATAAAGGTTCGAATTCTAGATGCTTCACTTTCGGAATAAGCAGAAATTAGATTTTATTTATTTATTTATTTTTTTTTTAAGGCATCGTATTTTTCGGTATTTGGTGGTTTCTCTAAAATGTCGTGTACCGAATTTAGTATACCGGGGTCTAAGTATTAGACAACATGATTGAATTTTGTTAGATCGAACGTTATATTCGCCAGGAAAAACTGTGATTCCAACCTGATAAACCACAGGGAAGGGTTAGTTTCCCAGAAAGGGGGTATTTTTACCGAAACGTGTGCAACCTGTGAAGGTGTGTCTTCGGAGGGAGGATTTTGAGTAACGGAAAAACATCAAAAGGATTTTGAGTAACGGAAAATGGTCAGAATTTAGCAGAAAAATAATTACAAAGTATACAAACCAATAATAGGGAAGTGCGTATAGATTCAAATACTAAGATATATAAATGAGAGAAATACAATAAACACACAAAATATTAGTTATGAAATATAAAAGAAACAATGAATATTCAGATAATGCAATACAGTAAATCAAATAATAAAACCCAGCACGATGCGAAAGAATTGATAAAATTGTGGAGTAGTTAACGGAATGTAGCTCATGGGGGGAAAATATGTACAAATAATAATTTAACTGGAAAAACTTAGCGTTAAAATATATACACAATTTTTCCAAGAAACTGACCCCAGTGAATAAGCAAAGAGCTCATAACGCTACGTTTAAGAAAATTATAGAAAGATCTTACTTGCATCCTAGAAGTTATGGATGATCACCAATCAGCACTGAGATTTACTTGTGAGATCTCATGGAACTGTATATGTTAATCCAAAGGAATAATTCACGTTGAAGTTATAAAAATCCCACGTGGTGATAGAGTTACTTCCAAACCTAAGTAAGGCTTGAAGAATATGCGTGTTCACATTTTGGTCACCAGATATAGTGTACAGGTTAACTGTTTTTTTTTTTTTTTTTTTTTTTAACTTAACTGAATTTTATTGCAAATTTAAGGAATGTCAAAACGTCACAAAAACAAAATCCCTGAGAGAGAAGCGAATTCTAAATTCTTCCGTTTACATCGTCTGGGAAAACATGAGCGTGCTCTGTTGTTTACCGTGCTCTATTGTTCGGAGGAGATTGGTGTTGCCAATGTTCAGGTAGAAAGTTTTTCTAGCTGCTGCTGCCAACTTCCGAGCAGAAGTTGTTCACCACAAACCTTTTGCAGTTTAAATTATACATCTATAGACGGGCAGTCAGGAAAACAATCAGTGGACAAATATAACAAAGCACAATTTGGGTAATAAAGTACAAAAATTTAAATCACCAGTAATTTTTTTTTTTTTTGTGGATAAAACGAGTGAACCTATTCAATAAAACAGAAATATGCGGAGCGTCCCAAGCAATTCAGGTTTTAGCCACAAACAACAGAGATTATCAGTTGAAATTTTACGGGAGTCCCGTGAAATATAAAATTGTGCAACAATTCCCTTCTCGTTAGCCTCAGAGTTATCAGATGAATAATGTTAAAAAAAGAAACAAATGGTTGCGTATAAATAACTTTACAGAGAAAATATTTATAAGCCATTTAATATTTCTTCCTTCTTTAAACTTACATGAAATTCTTTTTTGATATTTATCTCCGAAGTGATAAGAAACAACTTTTAATCAAATCGACTATTCATGTCCAGAAACGAAAATCTATATCATATACAAAAAAAGCAAACGATTTTTTATGTTTACATAGAAAATCAAAATGTCACTCAACACTTAACTGATTCGTTATATGACGCCATAAAAGAAGTTTCCAGAAAATTTAAACGAAAATAACTTTATTATATCTCCCGCGATAATGTAACATCATAATTTTAGTATCCATTTATTTTAAACATAATAAGAAAATATTTTGACAAATACGAGAAGCTTTAAAGGTAGCATTATTTACAGCGACGCAATAGGGTTGCAAATTCAAATTATAAACTATTCTTCCTAGTTAGGATATTTTTGGCGAAAACATTTTTTTTTCAAAAATAATAATCATCATTATCAGTAGAACAATTATTTCTACTTTTTGATAAAATTAGATACAATAAATGAATAAGTTAAAGAAGAAAATGTGATATAAATTTTGAAAATGCAACTCCATTAATTTTCAAATTGTGCTACAAGTACATATAAGTGACTTGCATGCGGAGGGAAAAAAAAATGCCATAATGTAAAATACAGAATTTCTTATTTATTCGTTAATAATTTTTTACAACTGATAAATAAACATTTAAATTACACATAGATACTTTTTTCATTACCCAATTTATAATTTAATTAATATTTACTTGAAGCCGTGACTGAGTGATTTTTTTTTTTTTTTTTTTTTTTTTTTTGCTGAAGTAACATGGAAACATTTTTGTTTAAAGAATAGTACAATAAACGTTATTATTTTCAATGATTAGTGACAAAAAGGGAAAGTTTTTCATAAAATGTTAAAATCAAATTATGTTCAATAGAAACATTATATAAATGACAGTCCATATTATCATGTAGCTTTTATGTGTGTCAATTCATTACCATGAATAAAGAAATTCTGTTAGTATTCTAATACCCACAATGAAGGTTTTTATTAAGTTTAAATTGTCACGGCAATTTGGAAGAGATTTCATATTTTTAGAGATTCATTGTATAATAAAAGGATTGAAAATCAAAAAATTTCATTACACAATTTTAGGTTTTCAAATTATAAAAATTAAAACAACAGAAAAATTAGACAAGAAAAAATTCTTTAATTATAAAATCATTGAGCTTATTAAACGTTTAAAGAATTATTTTGGTTGGGCAGTTACCATGATTGCAATCGTCTGGAGAAAATTTACTCTCCCTTCAGATCAAAATTGAAGGAGTGGATCCTCTGGTACTGCCATCTATTGGAGGATTTGAAGAGCAAAGTCGTACTTTCACTTTCGTGGTGCTTTGATTAAACGAAGGACGCTTCCAATTGTTTTAAATTCGCATAGCCAAGGCATAGCGAGCTTGGCTTGTCCAAGTGTCATTAGCAACAACAACAATTATTTAAAGTCAGAAACATAAATAGTTAAAAATCCTATAAGGCAAAAACTGATGAGTTATGAAAATTTTCAGAAGTTTTTCATAACTTATTTTATGGAAGGAGCAGTTCATTGCTTATTTATTTGCAACTCACCAGAATATAAAATTAAGTTTGAATTCGGAAAAAATTTTCTATTTAATTAAAGAAATAATATATCCCTAACAAACACTCTACAATGTAAGCATACACCATGAAAATAACTGCAACTCAGGACAAAATTTGATGCTAGAATTTTATTTTCATAAAAATAAAAAATTAGCCATTAAAATATTTTAAGGTTTTTAATTTTGTGAAAAAGGGTTATATGCTCCCATTATGAAAATTCGTGGCATAAGGATGACCGATGACATGGGTATTCATAGTAACAAAAAAGTTCAGCGATTAAAATTTTAACCACACAATCTTATTTTTTTTCATTTATAACTAAATAAACTGCCATGTGGTTCTGTTTCAAATCATGGAAATGGAAAGTAATGCTATAGATGGCAGATTTTCAAACATTTAATGCAATTTCCAAGAAAATATTAAAAAGGTATGTTTTATACTGATATTTTTTGTTTGCATTGAAAATAAATAGAGATTTCATCAATAAATGAGTATATTTGATAATGTACAATAGATGGTTTTAAAAGATAAAGACTTTTGGAAGAGAGTGTAATACTAATTTTGTATCATTAAAAATTTTTCTTAATGATACAAAATTAAAACAAAATTAATGTTACAAAATTAATGAAACCTTCTAAGAAGAATTTTTATAAATAACGAGCAGCATTCAGGTGACATCAAGCCAGAAGCACGAAGACTGTTTAACTGATCAACCCCATTTGCAATAAATCCAGAAAGAAAACAGAAACGCGCAGCATTCATTAGCAGTTGTTCAATAACATCTAGGGTCGAACTGGAAAACCTTCACTTCGAAAGCATATGATGCTACCACTAGATTCAGTAAGTTCGTAAAAGAGTGTTAGAAATTTTTAGTAAAAGTAACTATTCGGTTATAATTCGGAACGATAATTTACAGCGCCTATAATTAGGATCGAGTCTGCTGAGGCAACCTTGATAGCATTCCTAAGCACAAAATTTAAATTTTAATTCGGATAATTATTTGATTTTAACTCTAATTTTGCTAAAGTAATGGCGAATAAATTTTTTTTAAAAAATGAAAATCGTTTTCATTTTTCCTATTTTCTAAAGAATATCATCGTTGGATCTGATTATCCAAACAAATCAATCTTGCATAGATCATGTCCTTAAATGAGAACTTTCGTAACTGCAATTAAAACAAATAAACAAATATCAATATTGCTGACGTTAGTATTTTAAATTAACTTTTAGATTCTTTGATCTTCATTCGATTTTTATCAATAGTTAATTTTCATAAAGAATTTATTTAGGGAATACTTCATTACATCAAATGTAGTTTATGTTTAAATTCAACAAAAAATTTTATTTTAAAGATAAGAATAAAGAAAAAAATTGCAAATGCCAAACATAGATATCGTATTCAAGGAAGAACATTTACTCTAAAATATAATTCAAACAATTCTCTTTGTTCATTTGTTCCGACGTATAAAAATGTACAAGAAAAAGACTACGATACAATTCAACATCTACAATTCTGTAAATTATTAAGTATTTACGACATATTTGTGTAGCTACATAAAGTAGTTTTTCTAAATTGAAAACAACCCCGTGCATGACATTCTCTTTCATCACGCTTTAAAAAGAAACAATGGCTTTTTTAAGTTACTAGAAGACTAGCTTTTAAGAAAATACGTGAACATCGGAAAAGGAAATGACGTCATTAGATTTACTATTAACAGAAACTTACGAAGAAGAGCAATCTTGCATTCGAAAGAAGAAAGTATATTGTTTTCTTTTAAGAAGAGTAAAAAGAAAATAGATGCTGAAATCACATAGTTCTCGTCCGCAATGCAGTTTTTTATTCCTTTATCATAATTAGATTTTATTTCAGCCAACCTTTTAATAGCATGAAGACAGTATAACCTTTTATAGGTTATCTTAAAAACACTAGATGTTAAAAAGGAAAAATGAGGAAATATTTTTAAAAGGTTTCTACTATCATATGAATCTCATATTCATGTCGAGCGAAATATAGTATGACTGAAGAAATTACAGCACAATCTATATTAACAGTTAGTACCATAATTTTGCAAGTAAGAAATTGTAAATATAGTTAGTATTGAAATTTCGTGTGTAAAGAAAATATAGTTGCTGGGTTAAGATAAATTGTCTTTGTACCAAAGATAAAACATTTTTGAAAGAGTAAGGGTTTGAAATATGGATATTAAATTTATATATTCGGCATAATAAGTATGGAAATTAATATTTATACTTTTATCCTTCTCAAATGAAGATTATACTTTCATAAATGAATAATAAATATAACCTTTATTTGAAATGGATATCCTGGACAATATTTTTAATTATATTTCTTAGAAACACCGTATTTTAATTCAATAGGGATAACTGTCATATTATTTTTGATTCATTAAAAATGTTACATTCAAGGAATTTTTAAGTCGTTAATACATTTTTTTTGTACAACTTTGTTGACGTGATCTGATGCTTCTTAAAGAGATTCTTTGCTTACATATTTAGATATTCAAGAGAACACATTGATTTCGTTCGATGTATTCATATAGTGATTGTATTTCTTAGAAGAACAATTGTCCTATAAACATCCAAACAAAATATTTATGCTTCGTGAAATAGACTGTTAAAAGTTAAACAATCACAGCTAAATTTGGTATAAATTATAAAATTGTTTTTACGATCTATGCAACAATATGATAATTGATATAGGTTATGATACAAATTAGTTAATCGGACAAGTATTCTTATAATCAAATAATTCTAATTTTAACCGAAGGTGACATAACGAATTTGAAATAATATTATCTTTACATCAATTCACATTAGTACATGGAAGTTAAACCTTACGAATATCAAAAATGAATAGACTTTTCAATAAAGAGTAGGTCAACTAAGATCAAACTACTTAGAATTTTCTACTGGTTTTAATTCTATATCCTCAATCCATGAAAAGAATGGTACAAAAATCAATGATTTTTCTCTAAGGATTTATCTTTCTTTTAAGAACAGTGATGCTTGTGTAACTTTGTTGTTCTTTTAAAATATATGTTAAAGCCATTTGTTTTCCAGCCATTGATTACAGTTGCAAATCTTTATGCTAATCGTTATGATATGTTTTAATGATAATATTAAAATATGACATAATGAGGAGGATAATAACTTGAATCTCTTTTGTGTAGTCTTGAATAAAGTCTGCATTAAAATGAAAATCATCACTCGCGAAATAATAAAGAAACGACCTTCTCAAATTTCGCAGATTTGCAAAAATCATTCCATTATCAAATATTCATTCATTCATTCTTTTTTTATTTTTTTCAACTTTTGCAGAAGGTTTTTTTGAATGTGATTTGTCGTTAATTTTTAAATAACTTCGGGATCAATTAGTGATATCAAACGGATTCTATATTCTAAAAGTTTTCATAAGGTACAGTCATCTTTAAGTAATGAAAAGAGCGCGTCAATAGAACTTCCTTTTTATTAAAGGTACATAATTTCCCATCAATATCTTTCATGTGCATCAAAAATATCTCACGCAATAATGAACAATAATGGCAAACTAAGTGGCATAATAAATCTATATGTTTCCTAATTTTTATCTCCAATGTTGAAAACACGCAAGAGAATTTCGAAAAGTTATTTCTTTATTTATCATTACAACTCGCAAGCTGTATATAATAAATTACGTAATTCAATGATTTGAAATAAATTAGAATTCCTAAACTGAGTCCCTTGCCAAAAACTAATGCATGAAATGTTAAGGAAATATTGCTTGAATTCATAGAAATATTTAGATGTAAAAGTAATTTAAGTTCATTTGCAAACCATTATAGAACTGATAAGAATGTTTTACTTTTACAACAGAATTTCTTTTTTTTAATTCTCATACTAGTATTATCAAAAACATAAAAAAAATTTTCAAGTTTTCGGAAGAGTGCTGATTTAAATTATTCTAATAACGTTATTTATGTGTCTCATGGGATGGATTTATAACAAATGAAATCATTGTAAATAGAATTTCAATTTGTTCAAAGCTACGCTTATAAATGCTCTGCTAATTAAAATATTTTATAAATTTAGCAAAATATTTGTTTCATAAAAATAAAAGCATTATGAGTTAAAATTCTAGTTAAATAGTAAGGTGAATATGTGAAACATTTTAATTCTGAAAATATATTTTTTATTTGAATTCTGGAGAACTTAAACACACTATTTTTATAAATATTTAATTAGTACAGATTTAAAAGTAAGGTAATTTTCATAAAACTGGTACTGAATACCCATAAATTTTAAGTATGGTAGTTGAAAAAGTAATTGTATATTTTTATTAAAAATAATATACATGAAGATTTCAATGTTTATTACTGCCATTACAATGGTTTATGAGTACATGCAAGAGAATTTTTCACAAATTTATTCCAACGAATCAGTCTCAATCGCACAGCCTGGTTTACTTACCATATACATACTTTAAATTTAAATTCTTATGAGATATTTTCACAGAAAGTTTTTCTGTGTAAACTCAGAGAACAAACAAGCACTTAACAGTTGGTGAGTGCAGAAAAACCTGAAAAACAATTTTCCCTTCACCTTCTTGCAGAGATTAAATTTGGAATCTTCTAATTTAAAAATTATCTTATTATTGAAAGGTTTTCCTCAACTATTAAAAAAAATATTTAGTTTAGAACGTTAAGAAAAACAAATTTTTGCAACAAAATTCATTAATTAGAGTCAAAATAATATGGTAACTTACAAAAGTTTGGCTTATGGGAACAATCTGACTGTTTACATTGATGTCAATATTAATTAAATCAAAAACCAGAAAATTCACTGTCATGAAAACAAAATTAAATACCAAGAATTATGATCAAGAGAGAAATAACATAAAAATAATTTATTACAAATTATTATATTAAAAATATAAGTTTTACAAGCCAATTTTTAGATAACAGCCATTAAAATACTCCATAAAGCAAACATAAATGGAACACATTATCTTTTCACTTCATTCTAACGAAACCAAACAATCAGTTCAGAATGACAGATGTGGGGAAAATAAACAGGCAGAAAAGGAAATTAACTGATATTTTTTTCGTTACATCTATTTCTTTCCCATCAAGAATTCTCTATTTGTTGAAGATTGAATGTTTGGAAAAGAGTGAAACAAGTATTTATGGTTTCACTGCCTTTTACGGATTCTTTGGCAATGCTATGCTAATTATCGCTTAATATCTCATTGATGAAAGGAGTTTTGATGCCATCATGTAAGATTGATGATCTAATATAGACATTTTTACAGCATTATTTTTTGCTCTTATTTTTACGACAGTGAGAGATTTTACATAAAACGTGTAAATAATTATTTTATGCTTATTTATGCATGAGGACAAAATGTACTTTTTTATTAATTGTTACTTGTACTCTTTTATTGTTAAATGTACCCTTTCAATTTTGTGTCTTTTACCATGTACCCATTTTTTAAATTAAATTTCCTGGAATGTGTAACAAATTTGAAGTTTCTTCAATGCGTAGGTTTTTATACTAATTATTTTGTTTCTTTTAATTGTAACTTTAAGTTAGAAGTGTATAAGCATCAAGTCAGAATTTATAAAATTATGAACCTAACACTTCTAATAATATAAAATTTATAAATCAGAGCATTCCTCATAGCAGATAATATTTTATGTGTTTGAAATTATAGGCACTTCTTTTAAAATTGAAGTTTCTTAGAGAAAATTTCTATGAAAATTTGTCAAAATAATAAAATATTGCTTTTTCTGTATTTATTTTCTATCCATACAAACTAACTAGAATATACAAATCCATATTCTAAATGGAATTTTCAATCTTTCAGGAGAGTTAGTTTTAATGTGTTCCTGTTTTGTTTTATTAATGTAAATATATGATAAAATACTTTTCACATTATTTTTTTTCTAAAATATTAAATTAAGTTTTTTTTTCTCCCACTCAATCAATCATTCTAAAAGATTGCATTTAAGATTGATGTAACAGAAAACAAATTATTTTGTATTTTGATTTATATGTGTAAATATGTGCATGAATAAAATTAAGTTTAAAACAAAGCATGTTTCATTTTGAAACAGAAATCCAGAGTTTAGAATTAATTTAAATCGAAATTAACACTGATTTGTGAAATAGCTTTTATACCAGGATGTAAATACTTTAGACAATGCAACGTTCCGCTCCTAAAAACTTCTCTCTTAAATAGGGGAAACTTGTTTCTCCCTTTTAACATTGTCATCAATGCAGTAGGAAAAAAATTATTGAAGTCACCCTCTGCATTTTATATTTAAAGTATTGTTTTCACCCACTAAAGTAAATGTATTTACGATGTTCATATATACAAACAAATTGGAATACGGATTCACACACAATATTTAATAATTTGTTTTGCATTTAGAAAGATTTTTTCAAGTGTTCCATACTTTATAAGATTTATTTTTAACTGTTTTATTCATGAGATCTAATTTCATGGAGAAAAACACGTTTTAAGCAAAATTTAATGAACAGTAAATAAATTTATTTTTTCTTGAAATCAAACAGTTAAAAATTTTATCACAATTTTTATTGAAACCTATGTATACATTTTAAAGGAAATTACTCACTCTAACTATTCATAAATAATTTTATATTTTAAAATATTGCCCTGAAAAATAGGTTCACATTATTTCTTGTGAAATTGGTATCTATATTTATATATTAAGACGAGATTTTAATGCCTGATTGATTATATTAGATTAAATTAGGATATATTATAATAAACATATTAATGTAATAATTATTTATTTACTGAAATTATATTAATTAATTGTTACAGTTTTGACTATATATAAATACTTAATAACTATTACACACATTAATCAAGGTATGTAAATGCATTCTCTGTCATTTGCTTATAGCTTATCTTATTCATTTATTCGAATTATTATTATTATCTATTTTGGTTTCAAATTCGAAACACTATCTAACATGAATTTAAAAAAAAAATGGAAAAGAACATTCAAACTTTTAACACTTATTTTGTAAACACAGCAGCATCTTATTAGGCAGTTAAAATAGGTTTAATTTTTTTTTATATTTTCTTAGCATTTATGAATTAAATATATATATATATATATATAGTCATATATATATATATATATAGTCATATATATATATATATATATATATATATATATATATATATATATATATATATAGTCATATATATATATATATATATATATATATATATATATATATATAGTCATATATATATATATATATAGTCATATATATATATATATAGTCATTTGACAAATTAATCAAGGAAATTAATTCCGTAAAAATAGATGCAATTCATTTATTCTTAATGAATAGTTTTGTCTCAGTGGCAACAAATTAGTCTTAAGGCTGGTAGATTTTTTTTTCTTTCAGATTCATAAAAACATAACATAAGCAGTTCTAGATTTAGAACGTATCAACAGCATATCACGCTATATGATAATAATAAATATAACGTTATGATAATAACGTTTTTTAGTTTTGTCAATAATTTTTCCAATAATGGGGACAAAAATATATATATAATATGTGACACATCTCAAGAAAATATGAAAAGTTTTCGAAAGAAAATATTAAATAAAAATGTTGTCTTAAGATTAAAATTAATAATCACGTCACGAAAATAATAACTTATTTAAAAAGAGAATAAATCAATATTTTTCTGCAAAAAACGGCAAAAATGATCTTACGTGTCGTGTAAGAATAAAAGCTTTTTCTTACATCAGATCGGTTTGCATGTGACGCAAGGAGTTGCATAATTCTATAGCAATGAATATTATATATATTTTTGCAATCACAAAATGATTACTTTTGTATTAATTTAAATATTCATTTTTATACTAAATGTGCAAGTAAGTATTGTTTTAGAAATTATGATAACGTATAAAGAATAAAAGAGTTTAATAATGTTTTATAACAGATATGCTTCGAGGCGGTTTTGATATAAAATTAATCAAAAAAATTGTATATTTAATATGAAAAAATCAAGGACATTAAAACACAGCACAATATATCCCTAATGTTTAATTTATTATTTCATCAGAAGAGAAAAATATGACACGTTATATTTTATTAACGTTAATATTTTAATTGCGAAGAAGGATAAATGGAAAATAATTTTTATAATAATCTTAAGGTCTTAAAAGAAAACTGTAAGACTTATCTAAATAGGTCAGTGGCCGCTCGTGAATAAAGTCCAATTATATGAATTTATTTTTATCGTTCAAATAGCAGGTGGAAAAGATAAGGCAAAATTGAGCTGAAGAAACTATAAACTGTTTTAACGAAAGAGGGACAGAGATAAATAATCACAAGTAACTAATGGAAACACGTTTTATAAACTTTTATAAATAGCTACTATTTGAAAAGTTCATTTAAGCTATTGTAAAAGTGCTAAATTTTAGAACAGAATTTTATGCATTTGTATTTTCATTATGTTTTGAAACAAATGCTTTTTCATATAAATATACAATTCAACAATATTATCACAAATATATAAAGGATATCGAGATAAATAAAATTTCTTATTTACTAGTAATATACGTATTTTTTTTATATTTTCTTAGCATTTAGTAAATATATTTTAGTATAAGGTCACTAATATTAAATGATAAAAATTTCATTATTTACCAATTAATTAATTTGTAATGGTATGATCCTTAACTAGGGTTAAGAGAATAAATAACAAAATTCATCTCAACTGTTGACGTTATTCTATTCAATGATTAATTCAGTACTTTCTGCCAAGGGAAGGAATGAAACATGTTTTAAAATTTAATACAATGTGAAATGCAAAATAATTTAATTGTGCTTGTAATATTTAGTAAGGATCATTAAAAATTTTGTTTGCTATATATACATAGATTTATGATTTCAAAATAGAAATAAATCTAATGAAAAGAAAATAACGAGCTATTAGGGTTTTAACATTTTAATTTATTTTAGTGTTCAATCATTTCCAAAAGGACTTTCTGAACATTTAAATAAAATTAAAAGCTATAATTTTTAAATTTTTATTTATTTATTTATTGAAACAAGGTTTAAGATTCTACCATTTACTTTTCATTTTTTTACACTAGAGTCTAAGGTTTTGTTAGATATTTTTCGATTGCCATATGTATTAGCAACATATTTTGAAAATATTTCGTAAATCTGAATAAACTGAATTTGATTGAACTACACCATATCTGTATGAATATCGATATTTTTCGTCGATATTTTTTTACTCTAATTACTTCATCAGTTTCTATACTACATTAATATCACTTTTATGTCAACAAACTGAATTAAAATGTGAAAGAAAATTGATTGAAAAGGTCCATCCGTCTTGATAAACCACATATCCTGTTAATCGGATTTGAGTTATACATGATGGATTGAGATGGATTTATTTGTGAGCTCTCGTTTTAAAAAAGTAAAAATATATTCTATTTTTAACATCGTTTTTAAATAAATGTTATCCCTATATCTAATACAGAGTTGGGTTCTACCAGTTAGATTGTGAATAAAGAGATAATCTTCGTAATTTGAAAGCAGATACCAAACATAAAAGCCTTTAATACTTGATCTGCCACTTTCACAGTTATCATATCACTTTGACGACATTATAACCTGTGACAACGACCTATTTAACATTCCACAATCAAATTTAGTGATTCAGGTGATCGGAGCGAAATCGGGATTCGAACTCACTATCTTCCGAGATTGAAACGAACGGCCTCATCAACCAAGGCCCAACGACTCAATTTAGAAATATTTATTTTCAGTTTAGCAAATGTTTATAAATAGTTGTAAAATGATATAATTTATAAATAATTATTCTTTCTCATGTATTATTAATCAATAAACGCATCAAAAATTTAGAAAATGATCTAAAATATTTACGTAAACTACTCAAACTTCTTGGTGAAACACATCAGTCATAATAAAGACAGGAGTCAAGATGTGTGGCTCAGCCCAGAAATACCATATAATACCAGACAAGGCCAGAAATATCTTAGAAATACCACATACCATTCCATAAAAAATATAAAAGTTTGACAGAAATATTAAGCATGTTTATCAAAACCGTGACATTTCTTACAATTTGCTATTACACAAACACATTAATTGTGTCTGCATTTTATAGACAGACTAACTAACTAGTTTTCTCATTAACGATTAAAATTAGAAATTCAGGATGGCTTTTAAGTAACTGAAATTATTTCCTTTTTAGAGTAATAGAAATGGCAGCTGTTTTATTAAAACCTAGGTATCACAAAAATTATATTCTTCATTTAACTGGAGACAACATTTAACAGACTTACAACAAATTTTAATACGCAGACGCGTCATAACAATTATTTAACTTTTGCCCTCCTCCACAATTACAGCAAGAGACTCTATGAACAAATAAGATGTCAAGAGCGCATAAATTCCAGTCTCCCAAGTTAAATCCCCCTCTCCTCTGCAATCCCTACGAAAATTGTATTCGTGGAATGGATGGTGACGTTTTAAGTGGCATCTTGCGTCATTCGAAGTAGCTTTAGCAGAGAAAGAGCTAAACTTAGATGGGCTCGAAGGTCAGAAGAGGAAAATAATCATCACCACAGAAAGATATGCATGAAGAAAAAAATAAAAACACAGAGGCTTTGACCTTAGTCACAACACGTGAAAGTAAAGAAAATCACGTGACGAGTACGACATGCCGTGTGTACGACGCAACAACTGCTTCGGGGAGTATGTGGGATTTCCTGAGAGGACGGCAAGGGGGGCACGACCCTGAAAATAGTACCGTTGAGACAGACGATAAAAACGGGTGATCAAAGAGCCAGAATAAAACACGACACAGTGACTCGGAAAAAAACTGGAGCGGAAGTACGCGATGACATTTCCGCTTAACTCTTTTGAAACATTGAAAATTTCTTCAAATTTTCTTTACTACAGATGAAATTAAGTTTACAATATATATGTGTGTTTGTGTGTGTGTGTGTGTGTGTGTGTGTGTGTGTGTGTGTGTGTGTGTGTGTGTGTGTGTGTGTGTGTGTGTGTGTGTGTGTGTGTGTGTGTGTGTGTGTGTGTGTGTGTGTGTGTGTGTGTGTGTGTGTGTGTGTGTGTGTGTGATTTCTGATAAACCTTTCCAAGAATAGTTAAAAAAAATTTATGTTTTGATACAGTAAGCTTTCATTTCTCAATTAAATGTCTTGCTAGTTTATCAACAAGCTATAAATAAAGAAGTAGTAGGTGAATAAATTATTCAAACTATATGCAAATAACTCTATGTTGATTAAAAAACTACCCCGCATTTATTTCATTTACTTATTTTTTTCGAACTAATTATTTCTTTTTTGCGCATTATTCTGTTTTGAAGACCATTCATTGTAGATATTTGCAATTATATTTATGCAAATTTAAAACACTATACATAATAATTTTTTAATTTTAAATTTTTGAACATGAGTGTCTATATTATATGAAATATATAAATATGAATCTTTTGATAATTTCGTGGGACAGTAAAAACTAAAATAAATCCATTCAAAAATATTTACATAAAAATTAATTTAACACTATTATTAACAAAAAATGTTTTCACACTTATAATATCAGTCTCTATTTTTTGTCTCAAAATGGGGAAATGATCATACTTATAAAATATCATCCGTGAAAATATTAAAAAAAAAATAAAAATCCCATACAAAATTTTTTAAACAAATTAAAAATTCGATTTGATAAATATTCATTTCGCTTTAAAAAATATGGGAACAATTATTAACTGTTCAAAATTTATGCACTCCTTAAAGATATATTTATTGGCACTTACATATGCATGATATGGTAAAATTATATTACAAAATTAGATGTTAATCATAGAAACAATTGCTATATATCTTCTACATTAACTCTGATTTCCGTTCGTCCAACTAAATAAGTTGTCTAGCTCCTCCCATTCACAGCTATACCAAAAAATATTTGATTTTTATTTGTACTTACCTAAATTATTTCCAGAAACTATCTCAAATTACTTAGATCAAAGTTTTATTGCTTGTAAATTGAAAGCAACAAGAAATTCAGCTTCCAATATAATATATATACTACATTTGCGTGCATTTAAATTGGTAAAAAATGCCATATTTAATTCTAGCTCAAAATTTCAAATGGCGAAAATATTTGTAATGCTTCTGTGCACATTTAATTCAAAATGCATAAATTCTAGAAGGAACAACAGGACAAGAAAAGTGTTTTCGGTAAAGTATATGACAAGTGAGCCTATTGTAATGTGAAAAATGTAATGAATAAGCAAAGCAACATTTATATAATTTGCATATTTTATATAGAACAATCTAAAGTATACCTAGAAGACACGATAATATTTGGGATATTACAAAGAAATCTAATAGAATTATCATTTACAAACATTTTTACAACATAATATATTAAAGATAATATCTATATTTATTGAAGATTTATCTCTCATTTTTATATACCAATGTAAATCAATATGATGATGAAGTTTCTAATCTCTGCGAATTGTAATCCATTCTTCACTTACTTATGGATTAATTTAGATATATATTTTGGCCATTTTTCACTACACATCAGTTATTGATCTTGTGATAAATGAACAAGTTTCAAAGTAATTGCAAATTTACAAATTCCCTAAGCGTGGAGCTTAGGGAATTTGTAATGTAATTTGTAATGTAATTTGTAATGCAATTTGTAATGCAATTTGTAATGTTGTAGATAAGCAACTTTAAATGAAATTCCACGGAATTTCATTTAAAGTTGCTTATCTACAACATGGAAAGTATATTATATCGTCATTATTACAACAATTGTTTATCTGAATAAAATAAATCCATTTAAAAAGAGAGAACTGGATAAATAAGATCTTGTAACAGAGATAGAAAGTCAAGTAACAAAAAATATTATCTTTTTATTATCAATATTTTATGCATTCTGTTATTAATATTACTTTATCAAACTCATTGTCTTTCTACTATTTTTATATTACAATGCAGTGATTTTTTAAATTGAAATTATCACTTAAAAACACTGCAAAAACTATAAGTAACATAAAATATTTAATTCTTTGTGAATAAATAGCAAAATATTTAAAATGAATCAATGAACATACAAACGAACTAAAAGTAAATCTTGTTATTGATGAAATTCATTTTATTCCAACTTCAGTTGGTGACGTCATTTCTAAGTCCATCAACTTGTAAAGTATATTCGTAAAATAAGTTAAATAAAATTAAAAAGTGGACAAGAAACAAAAACAGTAATTAGATGATCAAAGCCTAAGATTAATACACAAAACTACGACGAATATGGTAAAAAATGTTTCTTTTAATGTCAAAAGGAAAATTTATTCTTCGCAATATTTTTATCTATTTTTTCTTTATTCAAGGACGTAATCATAACAGGTGTCTGTAAGACGTTATTTCTTTTTTCGTTTTCCTGTCGTAAAATTAAAGCAAGTAATAAAGTAAAGAGGAAAAATTTACTCATATTTTTGAACTAAAATAACATAAAGAGAACTAATAAAGAAGAAGGAAATTTATAGTGAAAAAATGCTGCTGAGACAAAATGAACTAAAAAATATTTTGACAAATTTTCCTCTCAACGATAAGTGACCAGTTCTAATTAACTGTGTGGTCGAATTTTAATATAACTTTTCCTGTAAAAGCAATTATTTTATATGTTTTAATATAATGATGTATATGGAATATGTATAATAAAGTTTTTCAAGTAGCTCAAAATTTTACAGAAAAGAGATTATTTTATAATAACTAACTACACGCAAATTAATTCATACATACTCAAGATTAATCAAAGTTTCTTGCAGTAACCAAACATTTATTTAGTCTTTTTGGAGATATTTTATTTATAATTATAGAATTTATCCAACACAATTAAATATAAGCATTATAACAAAAGCGTGTGTGTGTGTGTGCGTGCGTGCGTTAGGGTAAACAGAATATATTTCTAATACCTTCATTTTTATAACCAATAATAATAAAAGTTAATTAATTATTTAGTAGAATGTGTAATTTATTTGCATATTCATTTAGGCTACATTTAATAAAGATTAGAAAACACCACGTATGAAGCTTATTTCACAACTTTTTTTAATCAAACAAAATTTTAAAAAAAATTTTCATATTCTGCTTTTATTATGAATTATTCAAACCATTTTGAAAGAATAATAAGAAATTTTTTAAAAATTTTACGTGAAATTCTTTAAATATAAAACACAGGTTTTATGCAAAAAATATTTAATCAGCTGTTTTTTAAAACATATTATTGAAAATACAAGAAAATAGAAAATGAAAGATTTACTATTAAACATAAATACAGTTATAATTCATTTACCGGCATTTAGATAAATAATAATTCAAAAATATTATATTTGCAAACTTTAATTATTTTTATGAAATATTTTTATGCAATTAAAAATTATTTTGATGTGAAAAATGTAAATACAGTAGTTTACCAAGTTTCAGTTGTTCTAGTATTCTCATCTGCTTGCTATAGAAATGTGACAGATAAAAATTTCTATTCTAACATAACTTTGAAATTCAATGAAAATATTTTACAGAAACCATCTTAATGTAATCTTATTATATGGCATGTAAATAAATTATGTCTAGATTCCAACAAAATTTTACCTCAACAGAGCAAAAGAATCATGTTTCCTTGTCAATGAAATTTAATGTATCACGAATTCAGTACCTGAAAAAAGAAATATATTTGCTTAATTTATTTTTAATAAGAATTATTACAAAATATCGTTTGAAATTTTAAAATAACTACATATTTATTTTAGTTCACAAACTAAAGGACAGAGGGTATCAACACATTTTTAGAACGATTTCGATAAGGAATTTAAAAAAAAGTAAATGTTTCAGAATAATACTTTTTGGCAACAGCTTATTATTTGAAATGAGAAATATCGTCTGCTACTTTTAAATTTATTCTTCTTTCAAAATGTCACATATAAACATGCTCCGAACTGAAGGATATGTTTTTGCGCTTTCCGAAGATAAATGTTCTTATGCCAGAATTCAAAAAACGTTTTGAAATGCATGGTATTAAATTTTCTAAGTGCAAAATAAGCAGCATTATTAATTGGACAGGTAAAAACTACCAATCATTATTTCTACATAGAAAGAAGACTCCAAACGAATATCCGTAGAATCTACGTAATGTTTCAGATGTTTCTAAAATGAAATTGCTGGTAACAAGAAAAAATCCGCCAACACAGAAATCAATTGCAAAGTCTTTAGATACATCTTTAGTAAAAATAAATAAATTAATAAAACCATTATTTGCAATTTAAAAATGCTAAAAAACATTATGTTCACCAGCTTTTGACGAGACATGTGGCTCAACGCAAAACATTTTGTAGAATCCTGTATGAAAACCACTTAGCACGAGATAAATAGAAAAACATTGTGACCTTTGATGAAGCATGGTTTACCTAAATGACTGTAGCGTAAAAAGGTCTTTTTACTATAGAAAATGAGGAGAAAAAAATGTACAAACCCGTTTCTGTCAATGTAAAGAAAGTTTCAGTAAAGGGTTTATAATTGTCACAGGTTTTACCTACAATGGGAAATTGAAAATAAGAGGATTGGAAAGAAATGTTAAAATCAACTCATCGTACTGTCAGGAGAAGGTTTTACACCCAATATTTCCAAAAGAAATTCCACTTCTTTATCCTAATGACTTTCAAAGAGAGAAACTTCATCAAGACAAAGCTAAAAGTCATATTTCGAAAACTACCACTGCATTCCTTGAAAAAATGATGACTAATACAGGTATTGCATGTATACATTTTCAACATATCCCTTCAAAGTCTCCTGACGTTTCACCTGTGAACTATTGTGCCTTTGATCTGTTAAAAAAAAGGCTTTTTTTAAATGCAAACCCACCAGGATAGATGAATTCTGGAAAATAGTGGAAGAGGAATGGAAAGCAATACCCCTGAAAATATTGCGAAAAGCTCTTCTATCATGGAAATCATGATGCAGACTTATAGTCCAGAAAAAACGCTATCAGATCGAACACTTATAAAAATAATCTTTAACTTGTAAATATTAATTAAACTGCCGCGAAATCGTTCTAAGAATGTGTTAATATTCTCTGGATATTGAATTAACTCTTGGAATAGATATAACAACTAGTAATTTAACACCATTGTTTTAATAATCATTTTATGCAATAAACACCATTATTATTATCGCAGAGTTTTTATTCTGTAATCACTTTTTAAACATTTAAGATTATTAGACAGGTATTTACAATTTAGAGTTAAGTTCTAACGACTAAATGTCCAAGCACAAATCACCCTTTAAATTATGAACCGAACATTGGAAAACGTGATTGCTAGTAGGATAAGGTAAAGCTCAGAAAAATATTTAAATTTTTAACGAATTAAGCTTTAGATGTTTAAGAAATAACATTTTTGTAAAAAACAATTGAATTTGAAGTATACAAAACTCTTACAAAAACTTACAAATCACAAGATTATATAAAAATATATCTAATACACACAGTTTTATCATTTTAATTTATCATTTATAAAAATTCTTATCTTTGTATTAATAAAAATTTTAATTAGTTTAAGGTAGCTTTTATACCTTATTAAGCATTTCTCAAATAACTTTTTAAAAAATGTTAACTATCATTTGCATATAAATATAATCTTATTGTAGAAAATATAGTTTTATAGTAACGCTATATTCAATTTAATTTCGTCCATTTTAATCAACACATTTTTATGAGTACTAATTGTAGTTATTTTAAAGTTAAATAAGCAAGTTTTATCAGTATCTAATTCTTAAAATTTAGAACATTTTTATTTTAGTAAAATAGCAGTTTAAGATACATTTATTTTAAATTAATGAGAATTTTCTCATAAAAATCTACTTTGTTTGGAATCTTAGAGCAATAAAAAATTATATTCAGTTATTGTTCAAATAATAATAATATATATGACAAATTTAAACTACAAACTTGAATTTACATTTGCAATTTACTATACTAAAAGGAAAGGAATAAATGTATTTTATACCAAGATATTAAACATAAATAAAATGTTTATTTTCAGAATAATCTTCATTTTATGCAATAAATGATATTTGGGAAATATAACTTAATATGACCTTTTAAAAATTGCTAATAGGGTTTCATATTATAATTCCTTTTTGTTATATCTCAAAAATAAATATGGAGATATTTATATACTCTCAAACAAATCAACTTTATCTCTTGCATGATTAATATTTAACCATTCGATTTTTTCTCTCCACTTCCAGCTCTTTATCTTTTGAAAACACGTTTAAATTATCACGCAAGTAAGTACTTATATTTTTTTTAAGTAAATGAATATTCAACTTTGCTTATTTTATACACTATTTTAAAAATACGCTGAGTTTGTTTTATATATTTTCTGAATTTATGCATATTTATATTTCTACCATCTATAAATATCCTGGAAAAAAACAAATTCTTCAAAGTAGTGAAAACAATTATCAATACATATAAAAATCGGATATAATTATTTTGGACTTTATAAAAGCACAAATATAAAGTTATAAAATATACACTACAATATTTTCCTTAGTTCAATAATGAGCATTGTATCCATACATACCAATTTGCAGTGCACACACGTTTGACATCGAAGAACAGTGCACACACGTTTGACATCGAAGAACAGTGCACAAAGTTAATAACTATATAGATAATAAATGGAACCACAGTGGGCAGCACTCTTTGATAGGCTGTGGTGGCCTGGCTGGTTAGAGCTTCGTTCTAATTATTGGAAAGTCGTGAATTTTGACTTATCCGATGATCTGTCGTATTTACTAATGGTGGCTGGAACAATATAAATAAGACATGGTCACAAAATCCTCTAAGTAAAATGGGTATGGCAGGCCAAGTATTGAAGACCTTCCTCTTAGGCTCTTGCTTCTAAATTACGAAGACTCCGAGTCACACCTGCTTCTACTGAACTGGTAGATCCCTGTGTGCAGAGAAGTATGCCAGTACAGACACACACACAGCGTTTTGCAAAATGAAAGATGCCGTGTTCGAACCCAATCCCTGTTGAATAATAGGAGACGAATATTGCGTTTCTGCCATCTGTATCAACGTCTGTTGGGAAGAGTTTTAAAGATTCTTTTTTTTTTTATCTTTTTGATATGAGAGACCCATTATTCATGAAATTTCCTTAGATTATGCATATCACATATAGTTTTATGAATACAGTAAAAGTGAATGCGGGGTTTAATTTATGTGTGTATTTGCATTCCTTAAACTTTTGTTATAACTACTAAAGAAGTACTTCAAAGCAAATTATATTAAATATTTTTATAAGTGAATCAATTCACAATTTCTACTTGCTTTTTATTCATTTTTAAATTCCTTATTCAACACACAAAATAAATTTTGATATTGATTAGTATATTAAAATCATATTAAATTTTATTTTAGCTGACCCTATGCAAGTACACACTCTAAAAATAGTTTAAATACACAATTCATATATGTTTTTATCAACACAAAATGCAAATTTTAAATTTTTTTCATTTTCAACAAATTTCTTAAATTTTCAATATTTTGTTAATAATCTTCATAAATCAAGTTATATTTGGAGTAAATTTTGAAGGAAAATGAAAGCGTTGTTATATGAATGCTAAAACACGTTTCCTTGATCCTTTAATTAAAAATTTAGATTTTTTATAAATGCCTGATTATTCATCTAGAAATTAATTTAGCTTTTTTAATTACTTGCTGCACGATTCAAGGTGAATCACAACAAATTAGCAGATTATGATATACCTTCCTGTTAACAAACTAATTTATTTAGCAAACCCAAATTTCTGACATTATTCATAATATTTATAATAGATTTTATGTTGCTGTAATGTAAGCAAATGTGTTTTCAAACTATGCCTATAATTTATAATGTGCATCTTTAAAATGCATAAAATTCATTTTTGTTTGAAGCTTTTAAAACATATGTTTTTTTCTTTCAACGTATAATCTTAACTATTCATTTAGGTGTATGGAAAAGAAAATCTGATAAACTAAGTTTTCTATGGAAAATAATTAAAAAGAAAATTGAGCTTTAAAATAACTTCAATACAAATATGATGATTTGTGCCACATACTGGCATTAGAAATCTTTATCAATGAGGGCAAAATTTGATATTGAATAAATAAACCAAGAAATAAATGCCCGGTGTAAAATATAATTTATTATTTATGTGTGGGAAAAACAAGATGTTCTACAACAATATTTTTCGAAATGAACCCAGAAGCACATAATGAGATTTCGGGAAAAACTCTCCAAAATATTATTCGTCATTCATATTAATTATTCACGATGAAAATTTAGCTGAATCATTCATCATTTTCAATAAATATAAAGGCAAGCAATATATATTCATGTGAATTTTGTGTCATTATTCAAGAATCATTTTCCAGTAGATATCAAAAGAAATTAGGATACATTGATATTATAAAATCGGTAGAAAAGGGATTAAGTGTAGAGATTAAAAAAAAAACCTTATGAAATACAAAAGTTATTTACAGGAGTCAATTTAGCCTAATCGGGGCCCAAATCAAAAATTTCTTAGGCGGTCCCCTCTGTAGCACAACAACAAACTTTCCATTCGATTTAACAAACAATTATATTTAAATACTATGTAAAATAAACTTTTCACTCGATTTGCTGGTCCCTCTGATGTAAGGGCCAGAACTTCCTTCCTTCTTGACCCCGCCTTAATCAGACTCTGGTTTT
Organism: Latrodectus elegans; assembly: GCA_030067965.1. Lineage (NCBI taxonomy): Eukaryota > Metazoa > Arthropoda > Arachnida > Araneae > Theridiidae > Latrodectus > Latrodectus elegans. Next base: position 83,441,630 of record CM057813.1, read on the forward strand.
TTCTCAAGTCGAAATGGAATCGCCACCAGAAAGCATTGCTCATCAGCTGCTTCAGCCAGTAAGTCAGTATTAATTACACATTGATATAGGGGTAGTGAAATAATACAATTAAAATTAAAACCGTGGGTAATACTAGAAAACAGCGAAATTATTTAATGTCAATGATATTCAGAATCATAATTATAGAATATAAAGTCAATCATCATAGGTTGTGAATAGTATTCCGGAGGCTCTAAGCTTGGTTGTGAAAGACAAATTAGCGGATGAATTGGTATTATTTTATCATCTTAAACTCAATCAGAAATCCTGATTCTAAAAGAAATTATTCAGATGAAATATTTCTAGACCGTATGTTCTTTGTGGAAGGGTGATGTGATGTAAAATACAGAGGAGTTGTGTGTGATAATTTAAATATCAACCTATTATCACTATTTCGTGGCACAAAACAACAAGAAATTTGATGTTAATGAGACTATAGTGTCTGAAACTATTAAACAATTCGTACTGTTAATATTGTTTAAAATATGTTACAGTATTCAAATATCCTTTCATGAAAAATAACACAAAGGCACACAAAATTCGTGATACTTATACCTTTTTTTGGTTACTCCAATTCTCTAAGAATAACTTAACAAGGAGAAAATGGAAATCATTACCTCAACAGTTTTTGGATATCCCTTAGTTTTAATCACAAATTTGCATTCAAGCCACCATTATAGTTACAAATTTTGTTGTTGCTACTGATGACACTTGGACAAGCCAAGCTCGCTATGCCTTGACTATGCAAATTTAAGTCAATTGGGAGCGTCTTTCGTTTAATCAGAGCACCATGAAGGTGAAAATCCGACTTTTACTCTTCAAATACTCCGATAGCACCAGAGGATCTACTCCCTCAATTCTGGCATTGATCTGAAGGGGGAGTACATTTCTCCAGACCTTTGCACCCATAGTAACTGCTCAACGACCGACCACATGACTTTCGATTCCCCAGATTTAACGAGCACGTATATCACATGTACTCGGTGTGTCTCTAGCAGCATTGGGAATGGAACCCCAACCTTCCAGATGGAAGGCCGATACCCTAACTACAAGTCTACCACGTCCAAGTTAAAAACTTCAAACCCTCAACAAGGAATCATCTGTTCAATGTTAGTTTTTTCCGCTGACAATTATTTACTTGTATTGCAAGAAAATATTATAACTTGGTTACTAATTTTACGGCTTATATATAATCTTAAAAAAAACTTTTGGCGAATTATTTGTTATAATTTCTAAAATAACAAATCTAAAATAACTAGTTATACCTTTTATGCATAGAGTCCATCAAAATTATGTAGTAAATTGAATTGACACAGAATGTTATTGATTACAGGAGCCAGTTATTAATTTCTGCACTGCTAAGAAATCTTGTAAGGAGATTTATCTCTTTCCTACATAAGAATTTAACTTTTATATCAAACAAGTTTTTTTTTTACTTAAAAAAAGGGCGGATAAATTCTTTTTTTACCGGTCCATAGAAGGAGGATTCATTAGCGTTTCACGTTGTGCAGGTGGTTAAAATCCTTTCGCTACATTTGTAATGAAATGTGTCTCATTAGAGTTGAATTTCTAGCTGAGTTTGCGGACGTCAAGTTAAAAATGGCTAACCTCAAGAGAAAAGATTGCGACTCCTTCCTCTTTTTTTAAAATATTGAACCAATTTTATTCAATAGAAGCATTGATTTTATTTATTTATAAATGAATTAAAAATGTGATTTAGAAAGCAAAACATATAAAATCTTTCAAAAAGAAAAAGCAAGTCCTAATTCTGAAAAGCGATGGCAATTTCCAGTTCAAACAACACCGAATTTAGTCTTTTAATCAAACAAGTTTTATTTTATTCACTTTTATGTCGATACGTGCTTTCTTTTAATATATATATATATATATATATATATATATATATATATATATATATATATATATATATATATATATATATATATATATATATATATATATATATATATATATATATATATATATATATATATATATATATATATATATATATATATATAATATACTGTATTGATTTTCGAATAATTCAAATTTTAATTTAATAAATCAAATTTTCGATTTTCTAATAATATACTAAAAATTACCAATGGAGTAAAGATAGAAGAGGGATGTATAATAAACGGAAACTCAACTTTTTATAATAAATAATATATGCTTGGAATTATTTTAATTTACTTAACTTATTTTGCATTTGAATTTTTCAAATTATTTTCTGGTCTTGAATTCGGTACAGGCATTTACCGAAAGGTATGTATGCAGTAAATAAAATTTTGAGAAACGTACTTCTAATATATTAAAGAAAATTCAAAAGAAAAAACTTTATCTATAAGAGATTTTGAGTACTTCATACACTCACACACATACACACGTGTTTGTGTGTGTGTGTGTGATGTATTTCTTAGTTACCTCTTTGTCTTTGTGAAATTAAGGATTATTGAGTAGGCAGATTTTCAAGAATAGCTTTTATTGTAACATGAAAAATTTTTTTCTGTGTGAAGACAACCATTACTCTCTAGCACAATAGAATAGGAGTACAGATTCATCAATAGGAGTACAGATTCTGGTCACACATTCCTTGAAAATAGTGGCGGGAGATGACATCATCGATCAGTTCGACATTCCTTAATCATATTTGTTGGTAATGTACAACGATTTTATATATATATATATATATATATATATATATAATATATTATATATATATTATATATATATATATATATAATATAATATATTATATATATATCTATATATATCTATATATATTATATATATATATATATATATATATATATATATATATATATATATATATATATATATATATATATATATATATATATATATATATATATATATATATATATATATATATATATATATATATATATATATATATATATATACATATACAGCGCATTCAGACAGACAAAGCAGGCGCCAGTAGCGACACCTACATTGTGTGTAAATGAGGAAATTGTTCAGCCGGGTTCTCATACATAAATTGCATTTGAACGCTGTTTCCTGGTGAAAAGTTGTTGTGATGCCTCGTGTAAGAAGGAGAAATGCGTACCAGCACGTTTCTGACTTTGACAAAGGTCGAATTGTAGCGTACCGGAATTGCGGTTTATCTTATCGCAGTATTGCTGCCCGCGTGGGTCGAGATCCAATGACTGTTAGCAGAATATGGAATCGATGGGTTCAGGACGGTAATACGGAACGCCATGCGTGATCTCAACGGCCACCTATCACTAGCAACCGAGAAGACAGGCATATTATGCGCATGGCCGTAATGGATCTTGCAACCACGTCACGAGCCGTGAGTCAAGAAACGGGGTCGTTTGGAAGACAACAAGTGTCTGCACGAACCGTTTGACGACGTTGCAGCAGCATGGACTCTCAGCTCGGAGACCATGGCTGCGGCTTCCCTTGACGCGGCGTCATAGACAAGAGCGCCTTCAATGGTGTGATCATCAACGAACCTGGGCGCACGAATGGCGAGACGTCATCTTTTCAGATGAATCCAGGTTCTGTGTACAGCATCATGATGGTCGCATCCGTGTTTGGCGGCATCGTGGTGAACGCACACTGGCAGCGTGCATTCGTCATCGTCATACTGGCCCATCACCTGGCGTGATGGTACGGGGTGCCATTGGATACTTTGATGTAAAGAGTAAGATAACCTCAAACTAAATTGTGTGATCTTGAAACATCTCTGAACAGAAATCCACTTTCACTCGGAGGATGCAATAAGTATTTAGAAATCCCTACTTTTTCTTTGAATTATTATTTCGTTCACCAAAACAATAATGCTGTGCAGTTTGTCATTCATTTGCTACCCATTTTTTGAACATGTTCCAAAAGTTCCATAACAAGTTTGATGCTTATCTGCAAGAGAATGAAATTTTTCTGACTGTCTCGGTGATTTACATATATAGTATGCATGCTAGACAGAATTGTTGATACAATATATGATTTATTAAAGAAATTCAAATAAGAATTTCATAAATGATTATCAACCTAGCACTATCAGTCAGGAATTTTTTAAGTGCAAACACTTCTTCAAACTTTAATTTGTGAATTTTTATACTGGAGATATTTAAATTAGCAGATATCAAATCAGAAAATTAAAAAAAAAAAAAATACCGATATTAAAGAACTTTTAATTTTGATATAAAAAATTTAACTATTTTTAGTCGAGTTGGATGCTTCAGGTATAAAACTTCGAAGCCATTCTTCATCATGTCATCAGAGAAATTTTGCTTTTTTTCATTTCCGATAACAACTGAAAATAAGAAAATATGAAGTAGTAAAATAAAATTAAAAATCTGCTTAAAATTATAAACCCCATATTTATATCAAAATTTAAAATTTGTAAATAATTAAATATAAAATTTAAGACTACTGCCTCTCTGGTAGAAATATTTGTGATAATTTTATTATACCTAGAAAAATTTCTATTCTTTCACAAAATCTAAAATTTTTGTTGGAAGTATCATTCAAAAAAATTTTTTTTTATTTCTAGACACCCATTCTTGTCTGTATTTACATAATGTAAAAAGACATAAGGGAAAATAATTTATTATAAGGTCAAAACCGACTCAATTAAACTTCATAAATTAGTTTTCAAAAATTTAAAAGTACATTTTAACAAATTACTCTGAAATAAAACTATACTTATATGAAATAAGCAATTTTCTTTATGATCTCTTTCGAAATATTAAATCAGGATTCAACTCTGTTTGAATGTTTTTATTATTGCATGGTGATCCATTTAAAAAAAAAAACACTGTTCCCCATTCATATTTTAAATAAAATCGTGAAAATAACTGAATTGCCAAATATGGTATTCTAATATAACGACTGAGATATGAGTCATATCACAGATCGCGATAAACACGTGTTACTTTCGCAAAGAATATTGCAAAATGTAATATGTCGCCAGTTGCTGCTACGCACAAAATGATAGGAAATAATGCTGTCTCACTCTCCTTTATAACAAAATTTTTAAAAAATCGAAAGAACACCTGCTTGGGAAAAAAACTTGCCTCGTCAAATACCACATCAGCAAAAAGCTGTAAAATTTCTAATTCATCATTAATATCAAAAAGCAATTCAAACTTTACAGGATACCAAGTCCATGTATATTTTAATCGCAGGAATGGTATAAAACAAAAATGCACTTATATGCATATAAAATTAGTGTTTTAAAAATATATGGTCACAAGATCGCATCTGATGATTTTTATCTTCATTTTTAATGTCCTCGATAAAAATTGCAATATTAAGACATAAAAGATAAAGATAAAATGTCAATGGAAACATAAATTGTAGGCATATTAATATGTCACATAATTATTAGAATTGTTACAGTACTGTGTCAATTTTGAAAAAGGTGTTTTATACACCAGAGAAATGTATTATAAAGATATTCTGTAGTTGAAAACTTTGAAATATTTTAGTAATACTGAAAACAAATTGAATGATTTTAAGAAAAATATTTCATAACGTTTGAAAAGCATGATTTCTGTGAGATTATTAAACTTTATTTTAATTGTATATATACATAAATGAGCAGCGTAGTTTTAATTACAAAGAATCAAAATTTGCTTCCTTAAAAATATTTAATCATCGTTAAAATAACAATTAAAAAAGCTTTTTTTTAAATCTACTAAGATCGAACGATCGATCAACCGATACATTTCCAAATGTACATGAAATAGAAGCTAAACTGCAATTAAAAACAACGGGTATTTTCAACAAGCAATTGTCCCATTTCCCACTGTACATGATACAGAAATTAAATTACAAAAAAGTTGCTGAAAACAAAAACTGGTGCAGTGTGGCCAAACTTGTAAAACTTCTAAGAACTGTACCAATTTTTTAAATTCTATACCGTAAGCTATTAACAAAAATAAACTTATATTTGAATATCAACAAAAATTTCATATTTGTTTATTGCCTATAAACTTACATTTCTAAAAAATATAAATCTAATTTTTACAATAAAACTGTACAAAACAAAAAAGCTGAACTTAAATTGCATATAAATAGGAAATTGAAGCATACAAGCAATAAATAACAAATGCAATAACAGATTTTTTTTTTTTACCAGATTTATTGATTTCAATGAGCCGGATAAAAAAAATTCTAAGTTTTATGTTAAAAATATGTAAAGCAATTTTTTTTTTTTTTTTTTTTTTTTTTTTTTAAAAAAAAAAGAGTTTATGATAATAATTATAGACATAAAATATATACTATAAAAAAATAACAGTATGTTTATATTACTTTACTCGTAATAAAAAATCATTATAATTTTTGCTATATATACGAGTATTTTTCAAATTTGGTGGCAGATAAAAGATTTAAAATTCAGAGGCCGTTGCACAGTAGTTGACAATCATGCCCGAATATAGTAGCCCATGTATTCATCAAAGAATTTTTTCTGCAATTGTTTTTTTAATTAATTTTATTTAGGGAAAAGAAATTCCTGTCAGACACGTAGAACTAAACATTTCTTTCACTATGAGACAAATCTAGCCAGAATTTGAGATATTTCTTTCAGGAACAAGAACTAAATATTTTCATAGTGTGAGGAAAGCGATTTATGGATAAACCATTTTGAAAATCAATAATTTCCATTTTCACTTCAATAATGCCTTCATGGAAATCAAAATGCTCCTTAATAAAAATAAAGAACTCTTTCAGAATCAGTTTCTAAATAGGCGAAATTTGACAAACTGCAACAACTGAAATCTTGGAGTATCAGTTAAATTCACAACTCAAATCACACAGAATTAGTTCCAACCTATTGAGGTATCAGTGTCAGCCAATAGGAATGTTAATTTAATTTACTAGATATGTCTCTGCGAGTTACTTGATAATATAATAAACTCATTCTTCAATGTTGATACCTTAAACTGGATTCTTTGAAATGTGCTTTAAATGATATTATAACGGAATTATTGAGCGATTGATAAGAAAAATTTGCATGTGATAATATATCCCGAAAACATTAACAAAAGTGTTAAATAACATTAAATATATAAAGTTTTACATATAATACAAAAATCATTTTTTATCAAACTTTCAAGATATTTCCTATGTGTTACGATTCGAGAAAGACATTTCAAGATATTATGTAGGATCAAACGATAATATGTAGATCAAGATATTATGTAGGATAATTTATTTCACTTACATTTATGTGATTTATCATAAAATAGTATTTATAATAATGGACATTATGCACAGAAACTATTTGAAATTCCCTCAATGTATTTTACAGTTATAATTGAATCAATTTCCAACCATTTCAAAATAGTTATAGAACCACTCGAATTTTTTATTTTCATATTCCAAGTTTTGATTCATAAATAGTTTAAAATTATTCTACGTATAAAAAGATAGCCTGAAACATAAACATTTTATCGGTATGAAACCAGAGCACTTAAGTGCCTATAAATATCATTCTATAATATTCCCCAGCGACCAAAAAACAAATTGAAGCTCATAAACTATAAAATTCGCCATTTCCTCCAAATGTAACAAGTTATGACCAATCTCATTTAAAACAAGATTTTCAAATATTCAAAAAGTATCTCACTCGTGCGTGTTCGACTTATCACCACTCTAATATCACATGTCGCTCTTAACATGAGTGATGAATGTAGAAAGAAATAATAACCCGGGGTAAGTAACTCTCGCATTTTCAGGTTACCTTAGTAACCACAAAAGCCAAAACAGAAGACTTCAATACGCCCACGTTAGAAAGTAGAATATGTTTCATTGGCACGAAAAATTACAACAGGTCATTTGACTTTGACTGTCACCATCAAGAATTTTCAATGACCAAAGGCTGAGTGGCATTCATAAATTCTTAAGTCGATTCCTTTAAAAGAACAGACGCTTGGAATTTTCTCCACCCATTAACGCAGAACAATGAAGAAAGCTATTAAGAAAGAAAGATTGGTTTTCTTAAAAGAAAAGCTTAACCTTAATTTAAAACAATAAACTTTTGTCAGCAAAGGAAGTACGATAGTTTGAAGAGAAACAATTAAATTAAGAGAGGAAGTTGTTTCAACATTAAATATGGAAATTTTCCTCGAAGTGTTTTCGTTCATAAATATTTAACTGAAATTAGTCTGAATAAAATAATGGAGCAACTTAACTTTTCTTTAGAAAAATTCGTGAAAAAACTTTTATATACAAGAAATAAATATCCTTCTATTTGCATTATAAAACTACGGGTTAAATTTTGTGGATAAAACAATGTTTTGGCATAAAATAAAACATATATCGGTGAGGTCTAAGCTTAAAAGCCGATACATTTAATAGATATTTTTGTACAGATAATAAATGAGACTCAAATTATAAATGTAATAATTAGGTAATTGTATATAGAAGCATTTTGGTAAATTTAAATTTGAATCAGTATATTGAAGTTATAAGTGATCTTTTGACAAAAATTATGTATCAAAGCACTAAGAAATAAATAACTATATTTAATAAAAGAGTAATTTTACATCATAAGAAAGCAAATGAATCCATTGCTCTTTCATTCTTTGATTAAAACATATATAATAAAAGAGAGGGAAAACAACAGGACATACACTATGAAAACGTATTTTAGTTACGACAGATTTTGTCTGAGAAAGAAACTCACCATGAAAACAGATTTTCCTTCGCCAAATAGAGTGCCCTTTATAATGGAAATAATTGTTCCTCACATAACAACTGAAAATATGTTAATATTTTGTTTCTTAATGGTGCCAAAGTGATAAATTGGTTAAAGTTTCTATTTTCAAAGGTTGGATAATGGAGTAAAATCCCTGGTAAAATGCATAAATGTTGACTTTATTGCATTTATTCATTCAGTCTGAAAATAGCTTCTGAAATTTTCTTAGTTAGAACTTTTCATTGACTATAAAGAATTCTCAGTTTTAAGACCTTTAAGAATATATAATGGAAAAGGCACAATTTTACCATGCACATAAGGAGTACGAGAATTTGTATATAGATATACGAAAGAGTGCAAAAATAATGTAACATCGAATTCCGATTAAAAAAAATTCCCATTTGAAACACTTAAAAACAAAATTATTAATGAATTCATTATCTTAAAATCGGGCTATTATTCCACTTTATCAAAAAACCATTCGGATATTTGAAAATATGGGTACTTTACAGTTTTTATAAACAATGATATTAGAAAAAACACAGAAAAATAGAATTTAAATAAGAGAAAAAATTAAAAATGATTCTTACTTTGAAGCCAGAAAAAATGAAGCATTAGCAGAGAGCTATCTTAAGTTATAATATGCAATGGACTATTCTAGAAGCTAACTTTTGCATTTGTATATTCTTAAAATGTCTATGCTATCTAATTAATAATACAATTAAATGTACAGTATTTTTAATAAAGAATTAGTGACAGACACAGTTAAACCAAATATTTACAAAATTGAATCCTAACATTGTTCTAATATAATTAAACAAGCCAGTTTCACATTAAATGTTTTTGTAAAATTGAAAGTAGACCACTAAAATGCAGCATGCTCATAAACATACTCTGGTTGAAGCAACTCTAATTGCATTTCTTCCATTAAAACTGTATAACGAAATGTATGGAAGGGGCCTAATAAAAACGCATAAAAAGAGTTTGCAAATACGATGTTTTGACCAAGATGGAGGAAAAAGTATAGCAATTAACAGTCCTAATTTTTTTGAATATATCATTCATTGGAATGGGATATTGGAACATTAATTAGGTATCAGCTCTGTCTGAAAAAAAAGAGAAATATCGTTCTCGGAACATGACTTAATTTATTAAGTAAAAACTTAGAAAATTGCTTGTAATTACATCATACAATTGTAATTGTTTTACTCTCATTTTTTTTATTTGATTAAATTATTCATGACTGAATATCCATTTGAGAAAGCATAACTTTATCAGTAATGGTGATTTGCAAACAATCAAATGATAATATGCTTAAAGATTTTGTACTGTTCAATGATATTCTTTAAAAGCTGTAAAAAGACTCTAAAATTATGCAAGTTCGATATCGCATATTTTTAATATTCATCTTCATTTAACTACATTAAAATATTTCTCTTCTAGAGCATACCAAAAGTAACCTTAAATCATCTGTGTGGATTTCATCATATAATTCAAATATGTGACATCAACGCACACACATATTAAACTTCTAATTAAATTAATTAAACTTCTTGACACAAAATTAATCTTCCATAAAATTTTGATAAGGACTAAAAACGTACAATAAAATTAAGGAGTATAAAAATGTTGGAGATTTTAACATATTGAGAATGATAATCACAAATTTTCAATTCTTAATTTGTAAGATATTTTTGAAAAAAGCACAGACAAAATATTTTGTATCGCAGTTTTTTTTTTTTTTTTCACACAAAAGTTTTGTTTCAAAAATTGAGAGAAACGCAATTGCATATAATTGACTTTCAATGAAAAGAATGGCGAAAGGATTAGGATTGAAAAGCAAGATCAGAAATTTTGTGACACTTTTCCACAAAGTAATAAACACTTTAGTTAAATATAGCAATTTAGGATTAGATACAATTATGTTGAAATATTTATTGTAATTTTATTTTGCTACTTCAAACTGCATAAACAAACATTGATTTTATTTCTTCATTAATCTTAGGTGTTACAAAGAAAAAATAATAATATTTTAATGTTGATTAAAAATGTAAAGGTAAAAAAAAATGCAATATCCTTTTCTCTTTTCTTGCATTCCTAAAACGAAGATACTCACTCCTGTTTCTCAAAATCATATCACAAAATCACAATCATGTATATAAATTTGAAAAAGAAGTTTCTAAAACAAAAAGAAATATTTTCAAAATATTGGTTCCTGTTTCAAATACACAGGCAAAGATTCTTAACTTTAGAAACGTTTTATTTCAAAAAGTTATGCAAAATATTGCAATGAATTTCCAAGTTATTAAAATACGATATTCATCTATAATATGTATTACTTGTTACCTTAAATAAATAGTATATGATATAGATGAATACCATTCTTTTTATGTAAGAAAACATTCATAATTCTGATGTATCACGTGAGGCATAGTGACTAATAGCACTTCCTTATAAAAACATTTCATTTTCATGGTACGAATGAAATCAAGGTCAGCCCGTTAGTAGAAAAAATCTGGCAGTATGAAGCCTTATTTCCTATTTTTTCATTCAGGTATAAGCTTTGTTTATTATTTACCTTTATTTCCGCCGGCGGCATAAGCGAATTCAACTTTTTTTTATTCATAGAACGTGACTGAATCCGACAAGGAAACTTTCAAGGTTGAAAAACAATAATTTGTGTAGTTTGAAAAAGTAACAGATTACGTCACGAAGTGCACCGATCATAAAATTTATCTATTTTATACCTTTGCACACATTTTCACATACTATTTATATTTTAAATAATAAAATTGACCCTAAAATAATAGAAGTCTATTAAATGAGTAAAAACATAATAAAAGCAATAATTACTACAGATATATTTGAAAGATACATATATTATTCAAAGAAAAAAACTTTTTCATTCATATTTTAAAGTTATTCTGGTTAATCTAAGTTATTCTTTTTATTCTGATTTTAAGGTTTTTCTGGCAGAGACAGACACGAAAAAAATCATTCATATGTTCCTGCTCCTGCAAGGAGGAATATTTTTTGTGATAATATATGCTTCTTTACGACCTAAAACTTTTTTTATGTCAAGAAAAAACGTTAACTATGTAACAAGTAAGAGTTTTGCTAAGGAATTTAAAAATATTTTCAATACAATCGAACTATATTCTTAATACCATTGAGCGAAAATAACAAAAATAAATAGAAAATACTGGATAAATATATCTCATATCATAAAAATTTACAATTTTTTGAAATCCTGCAGCATTATAAAAAAAAGGACATTCAGAGCATAAAAATCAGATAAAAAATGAAGCTTTAACTTCGAGTCTGTCCAAATTACACGCCAAATTACTGACACCAAACAGTCGAAACATCATCAGTATCTCTAGGGGAAAGTACTTCCGATGATAACCCTTCAGCATCGTGTTCGGAAGTTTCTCTCCTGGGAAGTTCAGGAAGGTTGAGGGAGCGGAAGTATCGATCCACTGGAAGAGCAAAAAAAGATGGGTGAAAATCTGCTTTCTTTTTTTCCAGATTTTCATCCTTGTAGCTTTATTTTCATTCTTACAAAGCTTGAAGGTTTAACGTCAGTCGGCAGCTGAACACCATCACTGCCGAAATAAGCTTTATTCGAAACGAGAAATAGATAGGAGGTTGACAGAAGTTTCGAATAGATGATAAGAAGGAAAGAACTTTTCCAACAAACGTCCCGGGATTCTTCTGCCCTTGGAGGATATTCAAACATATTGACAAAATTGGAAATGAAGCATCCCTTACTTATCGAGCTATTTTAAGTAAATGTAAGAGTTTCAACGCTGCTTTAAAATGCATTTTTCCAGAGTGTATTTTGATCCATAAAACCTTTGTTTGAATATTAAAATATTCATCGCTCTTGTAATTCTTTAAATTTGTGTGTCGTTATAGAACATTTTTTTATTCTTTGCAAACGATTTAAATTTACAAATTTCGCTTCTAACATGCATAACTCGAGCTACGTGAAATTTTCATTCAGTTTTTTAGAACTTTACATAAATAGATTTTCTGAAGCTTTCTTTCTAAGCTGACACATTTAAAAATAAGGTTAAGTTTCTCGAGATAGTCAAGTAACTGTTTTAAAAAATTATATATATTTTTTTAATTTTCGATTTCAAGCTATCAAATTTATTTTAAAAAATATTATAATTATTGCAACTATTTTAAAAAAAATAGAGAACTGTTACTTTCAAATACATTTGAGAGATGGTTGCCGCTATATATATATATATATATATATATATATATATATATATATATATGTATGTATGTACATACACACACACACACACACACATATATATATATATATATATATATGTATGTATGTATGTATGCATGTATATGTATGTAATAGCCAAAATTGTTCATAAAATTTTAATTAATTTTTTTTAATTAAAAAGTGGTCATTTCTAAAATTTCTCTTGAAAAATAAATAAATGGTGTCTTAATGAATTCAATTTATTTTAATTCTATACCAATACTGCCATGTTGAAAACTTTAATTTAACGAACATTATCTAGATTTCCCGTGATATTCAAATTTATATCATTTTGCTGCAGAAAACATCAATTAAGGAAGCATTTTATTAAGATAGAGTTAATAAAAATGAATCAGAAAAAAGTTTTTTCTTCTTTTAATTAAAGTTTTCGCTTTATCGAAGAATTCAATTACACCAGAAATTTTTTCGATCAGGACAAGTAATAGATTTTGCAACAAGCAACAAATTTTACAAACAAATATTTTTTTTATATTTAAGAAATTTTTAATGAGATATTTTACGCGTATCTACGTGCCAATATTTACTTTTTGTTCAATAATATTGCATATTCCTACATCAATTGTTTTCAATTTTTAAAATTCAATTTTTACAGCATATATGGAATTGATAAAATCTCAACCAGAGGTAGGTACGGAAAAGTCTGTTACTGTAGACAACATTGAGAATGAGCAAAATCTATGATAATTTTTATTATTAACTTTTATTTTCAAAACAAGTTTCAGTTCTATACTCGATGCAAATTAATTATTTATTAAATATTTCTTACAGTTTTAATTAATTTAATAGATAAATTTAGATAAATGGTAGCAGTTTTCTATTGATCATACATTTTAACTTCATATGTAAATTGCAATATAATTAACATTATGAGATCAGTTTTATTACATAAATCTTGTATTATACATTACAAATGTATTATTTCATCAATACAACCTATGTTTTTAAATTCAGTGTTTTGAAATTATTAGCTTAGAATTGATCTGATAATCATTATGTTACTATAATTTTCATTTAAAATATGCGTTATTTCCGTAAAATTCGCTTTTCTTTGCTTTGCTTTGCAGGGTATCGCTGCTGAACTAATAGTCAAATATTTAGTTGTCTTGTCTTCGGTTCAACAGTGTGTGGGTTTGAATCCAACCTTGGACTTGTATTTTTGTAGGGGTTCGAAATCTATTTTTAACCGTAGATCTCCGTCTAAATTAGCCCTCATGGGCAAAAAAAATCTACCGTTGAGTGACAAGCAAACAGGCTGAAGTATTGGCTGTGTCTTGATTTCGTTTAAAAAGACAATTTATAATTATTTAACAAAAATTGTAATTTATTTTCTATGAGATACTTTTCTCATGCGATCTATTCCTCGCAATAAAAATGCTTTTTAATTGTGTTGTAAAAACTATTTTTATAGCGTTACTCGTGAAGTTTTATGCAGTCCCCATTCACCGCACAAAAACAGGTTTGTGTGCATTACATATCATCATTTTTCTCTTGTATGTTTTTCATATTAATTTATAAAAAATATTATTTTTCACATGTAATGAGTATCTCACGATTTATAGAACAAGCTTTGTTATTATCATAAAATTTACTATAATCAATTCGACAATATAAGCAAAATTGTTTTTCCATCTGAAAAACTGATGTGATATATTTATTTTGAAGCAATTTATAAGCAAACCAATATAAATTTAATTATTCTTCAATATAGATTTTACGAATAAAAATTTATACGTAGAATAAACAGTTTCAAGTAAAATTAAAAAAGTCAACCCAATCATCTAAAATTAAAGCATAAAAAATTATTATATTTTAATTTTGTAAACATATATAGCAAAATCTCTAGAGTATCTTTTTTATAAAACGGAAAATTTCTCTTTTTCATCAACTTATAAATATAAAATCGGTAATATAAAATACTCTTTTTTATACACATTTTATTTTTATTTTGATGTAATTCATGTAAAAAAGAAATTTGAGCAAATTTTTCTTGATGGTCATTTTTTAAAAAATGTTGACTGCGAATATCAATCTTGATAAATGAGCAAAAAATTTTTAAAAATCAAAATGAAGCAAATACTTTCTTCTTAAATAATTCATATGTACTTATAAGAAGGATTTTTTCTTAGTAATTTATATAATAAATCTTCCGATTAAAATAATAAATGATAAATAATGCTTTCATATGAAATTGATTTTACGACTGACAAAATAAAATTACTTGAGGAATTAGTGGTTCAAATTAATTAAATCTGTTTTTAATTAATTTCACTCACTGGTAGTTAATTAATTGACATTACCAGCTAAGCATTTTAATTAGAAAATTTCATTGAAATATTTATAAGAGAGAGAAGTATTCCTCACATTAAATAAGAATGTCAAACACGCTGTTAAAAGGATTCCTTCTCTTTGCCATTCATCAGAAAATGGATATTAAGCAATCATAAAAGGGGAACACATTGGATCATGAATAAATAGATTGATTATAATAAAGTAATTCGTAAGAATATATCAGTGGTGATGCCTTTATTAACAAATATATTCTATCGTTTAAACTTAAAATTGTTAATATAAAAGTTTCATATTATTTCAACTCTTTCTTAGGTATATATTTTCAAACTAAGCATTTAAATAATTAAATCGATATTCATTTTTAAAATTTATTAAATTTTAAAATTATATCTAATTTAAAATTGAAATTTATTTTCCCCTTGCATGTATAAATATGATTTTAAAAATGTGTTCATTAAGAAATACATGGTGTCACATTCATAGATATTATTCATTAACAAAAATACATTTAATTTAAATATAATTAAAAATCTGTTCTTTCTTTCTTTTTAAGAATATTGCTTCTTATATGTGAACATATTGTTTATCTATACTTTATTTAGGTATTATAATTAAACTCTCTCAAATAACTTGCTTTGAAAATAAGGAGTATAAAAAACTAGCAGCTATCTTATCTTAATTTATATTTTTTATATATAAAAGTCAAGTCTGAGTAAAGTAGCCTTAAAATTAAAGAAAGCCTTTTTGTATTAATATTAAGATTTTTTCCTTATATATTAACATCTTTTTAAGATTAAAATGATGTTAACATATCGGAGAAATCATTACAGAAATTGACTTTGTTACTTTTCTTGAAACTGAATTTAATTACTTTAGTAAACCAGCAACCAAGCCAACAAATAATTAAAATATCCTGAAACAAAAATGCTTAAATCAATGAGTAATCTTAGCATTGATTTAAATTTTAGTGTAAAGAAAGCACAGAGACCAAAAGAAAGCGTTCTATCTAATTTAATTACGAAACTACAACTGGCTAGAAACTGGTACGATCGCGTTTTATATGTACGGCTAAATGTGAATTTTGCTATCTGTTTGATTCTATTTTACCGATAACGAAAAAGGTAGAGGTAAAAATACTTTACAACACCTGATCATTACACTTTCAGCTTCACTCAACCGAATCAAGGGTACGTGGTATTTATCAACCTGTTGAACAATCAGGTGGAAAATTATGAATTGAATAGATTTTCTTAAAGCTACAGCGAATAATAATACTTTGAAACGTTACTCACTCAACATAGACGAGATAGATTTGAAAGGATTTGTTATTTTTTTAGTGCTGTTATCTAACCTTATTTCCTTAACGTTATATTTAAATGAGGTCAGAAGAATGGTATCCGATTATTTTCCCCTATGAAGAAGTAGTTTAAATTAAGATTTTCTTTTTGCATTCTATTTTGAAATTATTTTGAGTTATATATACGTTAATTCTGTCTATACAGAATAAAATATAATTAATACGATGTTTTTCCTTCGGAGAGCTTCTAAATTAATGGAAGTCTATTAATATCTTAATGAATAAGAAAATGAAGCTAAAAAAAGTAAGTTAGTTCCATAATTTTTTTTAATATTATTGGTTTTCCTTCGAAGCACTGATATCAAAGAATAAGCTTTGATTCAAAAGTACTGCGAATATTGAAAACTGTATTTAAAATGCTTTACATTATATTCAATTCATTAAAAATGTCAATAAAATTTCTCTGACCAACATAGCATTTGATAATTATTTAAAATTTAAAGCATGTACACATTGTTTTAATCCATGTCAGGTATCAAGTGACCAAAGAAACTTTAATTTAGCCCTTTTTATTTACCTTGAAGATTTACCCAGAATTCCAAATACAATCTCGAAGGTATGTTTCAATTGATAATTTTGGGTATTGTAAGCTGACAGTAATAGAGTTTTTATCTGATACATAACATTTTCGAATACATGAAGATTTTATCAAAACAAGCTGGAGATATTTATACATTACGAATTAGAAATTCCTTAAGTTCCAAACTAGAGACATGTGTGGAGATGGTTCTTTCACCAACACTAATTTGTTCTAAGGAGATACGCACGTCAACTCTTGAAGTTTTTCAAAGGCGAAGTCACCATGCTTTAGTCCTGCAATGCTCCTTTTTAACTGTGAGACATAAATTTTGCTATATGATAAACTGGGAGTGGTCGCAATGTCCTCCAAAAGAAATTATATCTTTGGGAGTGGCGAATCAAATATTGGGATCTTCTACTTGGTCCTTGTTTCAAAATCACGATGACTCCATCCAGCAGCTTCTGTCTGACTGGTAAAGCCCAACTCAGGGCTAGGTACAGGGAAGGATATCGGTGTAATAACAACATGGTTATCATGAGCAATTAACAAAACAGAATAATTTGTTGTCAAAGTTGAGAAAGTGAACATAGTATCAAAATCAAAAACGACAGTGGTTTTGACTAAGCAAATTCTACATGATTGTTTTGATTAATTCAAACTTATGATTATGTGATAATATCTCCAAGAATGTTGTGAGTAGAAGCCATTTATTTCATAGCGATTTATTAAGCTTTTTTTATAAATACAGCAACAAAAATATAGTAAAAAATTTTTTTCATCAACTATAATTTCTTTTTAATTACAAGACTGGATTTTTACGCCCTCATTTCATACTCCTGTACCACTCAAAGAAGAGGGGGATTAGCGTTCAGTTCACTTTAACAAAAATAGAGAAACTACATAGAAAATTATTTGGAGGAGTATTATCGCAAGAAATAATTAGAAGCAAATACAAAATGTATGGGTATATATATATATAAGATACAAAATAATGAAAAATAATTTTTTTTTCTAAATGACGAAGATAAGGCACAAGTGCCGTATAATACAGGATGCCAAATTTTGAGATTGGCGATTTTTTGGTGGATTTTCTTTTGTATCTAGTAACCTTTTTATTACGTCACACGTATGGAAACCAATAAGAATTATGCAGAAAATTCTATTTTGGTAACCATAGTATTTACGTCCTCGAGCACGTCACGATACGTCATTTTGGCAGCATTTCTTCATCGCCAAAAAAATTCAGAATTTGGAGTCATAGATTATACAGCACCTGTGCCGAATACAACAAATATTAACACAAAGTGCTCTATCCTAGCAGATATATTTTCACTTAGTGATTCTAACTGCTAATACATATTCATTTGGTGAAATAGGAAGCTCTATTTTGAAAACTTTTCCGATACATTGACGCAACAGTATGCACTTTTCCTTTAATGACGCCATAGCGAACATTCACCAACTCAGCAATGGTAAAAAGAAGAATATTGACAGCACATAATTCAATAACTTTGATCAACCTTCGTACAGATTTCGTTTCGGAGAGCAATTTCCAATCGCGCTTTTTGCTCCATGCTTTCTCAAATGGTTTTGATTCTTATCTAGGTTTTTACCTGCTTTCCAGGCTTGTGTGTAAATAACCGTGGCACCTTGTATGTTATTTAAATAAATTATTTACCTTACTTTTATGAGAACTTTTGAATTAAGTTTTTGACTTATTAGCTTCTAGCTCTAGGTTAATTGAAACTATAATATGCGAGGCTGTTTTAAGCCTTAAATTAATGTGAAAAGGAAAAAAAAAATTTTAGAGATAGTTTTCTGCTTTCTAAAAATAAAAACAATTAGATTTTTATAGTAATCTTTTGAAAATTTTACTTTAAAAATACCATATTGACTGAAAGAAAAATCTTAACATGAGATTAAATCTCGCAAACAAATATAAAGAAAACAAATCACGAGTATTATTTTAATGAAAACAATTATTATAATTTTCCATGAATAATGCAATAAAATACAGTAATCTCCATAGGAATGGAAAAAATATCATTTTCATTAATGAATTACAAAATAAAAAATCAAAAACAAATCAACCAATGAAAAATTTAAAACTAGACTTTTGTATCAATATTACATACCAAGAATAAAAATAATGTTTTACATTTAAAGTAGATTCATAATTATTTAAAATAATTTTAACTGAAATTGCTTTGAGTACTTAAAAATAAACACCGTTATTTTGACTTCAATATTTGAAATATTTTAGCAAACAAAATATATTTTAATTTAATTTTAAAACACACACACACACACACACATATATATATATATATATATATATATATATATATATATATATATATATATATATATATATATATATATATATATATATATATGAATAAAAATGTTGTTGATTTCATATTTTATATAACAAGCATAAAATAAAATCTTGGCATTTTATAACATTGATGAGTAAGACCCAAAATATCGCAAGAAAATTTTTTTTAAATAAAACATAATTTTTACAGAAATTTAAATATAATATTAATTTTGAATTAGTTTGATAAACAGTAATATTTAAAAAGCGGTACTTATAAAAGTACGATCATTTTAATTAACTTAGGAAATTAAACCTCTTTAGTTAAATAAATTCTTTCATTATTCGGCAGTAAATTAAAAAAAATTTATCAAACAAATTAATATCAAGTTCTAACACTTTTCAGTTTTTATCATGACAAAAGATGAAAACACTTCTGTATGACTAGGTTTTAAGGAATTGAGACTTCATAGTACCAATAAATTCAAATGCTTAGATCAAATTTTAGAAAATGTGATAAATCTTCTACAGTAATAGTAAATGAATAGGAAACAATCAAGTCATTAAAATGATACTGAGAAAGAAAAACCACAATCACTTTCTGTATTTGGAGATAAATGAATAGATTTTACAAATTTAATTGTACATTATGTTGATTACAATAATAAATATTTGAAGTAAAAAAAAATGCTAAGTCCAAATATGATTTCAGTCAATAATATATTCTTCGAGAAATCATTGTTTGATTCAAACTTATAGTTGATAAGAAGCAATTATCTTGCAGAAATTTCTGTCTAGCGTCTTCCAATGACGACTCAAATAAACGGTAGCAGAATATCATACAATTGTTAATAACTTTGAGAGCTAATTCGAATTCAATCGCATTTCCATGTCAATGACAATGCTTTTTACTTTAGCACACCATCGTAGAGTTGTAATTTAAGTGTTTGGTGAAGAAATCTCAAGATATTCGTACTTCAGACAAGCTTAAAATATTTACACCTAGATGATCAAACTAAATTTAATTGTTTTGATCCTTTGAAGAAATCGTTTCTTTCCCTTTAAAATAATAAGTCCTTTTTCCGATCTCATTTAAGCAATTAACTTTTTAATGCTTAAATACCTCGTATATCAGATTAGTTTCTTAAAACATTGTGTGTACTGGTATTTGAAATTAATTCAGTCCTCATATTCACGTCAGATATACTCTACCAGTTTATTAAGATATTTTTTTTTCCAATGGCAGATTGTAGACAGTTACAACTGCAGCAGAGTCTATTAATCTATTGTTCCTTGATACCAATTAATCGGCCAGACACAGCGACCTCTTAGCCGCCGAAGAGTTGCCCCGGGTGCACCACAGGGGGTGGGCCACCATCGCACCCTCACACATGCCATAGGGACCCATTTATAGAGTAGGCATCATTCATACTTCATTTACACACAAAAGGAAAGAACAAAGACAGGATAGAGAAGAGAGAAAGTACATTCATGCCTGAACCGGGATACGAACCCAGGACCTTCCTATCCGTAGTCAGGCATGCTGACCACTAGACAAGTTGGCCAGCGTATTAAAATATTATATGCTTTAATTAAATATTTTTGTTTAAAAGACAGAATATATATTTTCTGTTATTGAAGACTTAATTTCTTCTTTAGACCGCTTTAACTTTTCTTTTCAATCAAGAAACATTGTGAGCCATAGATTTTGAGTCATAAAGTCAGCTGATTTTCTACAAATTTTATAATATGGAATTTCTTTTACTTTATCTTAAATTATCTCCTTCGTAGCATAATAAATTCAAGCTGATTTATGCAATTCTCAGTTGAATTTAGATTATTAAAGATTTCTCTTAACCAAAATTTCCTTACTTTGGATTGAAGAGTTAAAACAAAACTTTTTGATTAATTCTTTTATTTTTTTAATATTTTTCTATAAACAAAATCATTAAATTTTAATTATATTGAATTTTTTAATGATTTTATTTTTCTTAGAAGTATTTACTGTAATAAATGTAATACAATAGTTTCTAACTTTTCTGTATAACTTTTATACCTATTTCTTACAATTATTTTGATAATTATTTATAAAGGAAATATGACAGTGAATTAGAAATATAATTCAAGCATTTTGTAAGACAGATCAACACATATAAACAACGCAAAGAGAAATTGAACTAAATTACACAATGATAATATGTTGCTAAATCTCAATAGTATGAGCAACAATCAAGTTTTCGCATCAATTAGGCAATGAAATTGGAAAATAAGCACAATATTGCAATTTATGTTTTTGGAATTATGCACCAAATATTATAATCTTATGAGTAAATTTTAAAAAAAATGTAATGATTTATAAGGATGCATTAAAAATTAGGAAATAAATCACATTTTTCTTTTACTTCTTTGGACTTTTTTAAATGTGTATATACTCGAGAAATAAACATTGTAATATATTTTCCAATAATTTCATTAGAAAGGTCATATTAAATAGATTAACCAATGTAGTAATTTACTTTATTATAATTATTTTTATAAAATAAAAATCATTTGTCAAAAGCATGTTATATGTATAATATCAAACATTTAAATTAAGTTCAAGTAATTAAATAAGTATTTATGACATGGATCCGATATAATTCACAGCAAATTTTATAAATACGCACACATTTTATCCATACGCTGAAATCAGTTACTTACTCGAAGTTCTCAAGCTTAAATGTCAGGGAATCCTGACACTTGTCTTGTACTTAGCGCAATCCTGTACCTTCCTCTGTTTTAAAGCGAATTTAATATAAACAGTACAACAGAAACTTTTTAACCACGGTTAAGTTCACATGTATGTAAGGTTGACCATTTCAATTATTCGCTACGAATGTAATAATTCAATTTTTCTATGAATGCAAATTATCGTTCTAATTCATGTTCAGATTACTTCTATATAATGTTGTATGTTACTAGATTCAAATGAAAATATATAAATAAGACACCAAAAAATAGCAATGCAATTAAAAATTCTTCATTCGGCATTGAATTTTTTTAACAATCAGCCTTTGAAAAAAAGTATCTAAAATAATCATAAAAACAGATTATAGCTTCTGTCATTAAGTCACTAATTTTAGAACTTGGCGACATTCATTGAGTGCTGAAGGTTACGACATATTAATAAGAACTTCACATAATGAGCTTTCTGACAAAAATTATGTTTTGTGCTACGAGAAAAGTGATTTTCTACGGATTGAAACCATTGAGAAATGCTTTAATTACAGCTCTAATAAAGAAGCGCATATCACAAACCACAGATAAACATTTAAAAATGATATAAAAAAAATATGATTTATGCATTTGTCGTATATATTTTCCTTAGAACTCATAAGCTGATAATAACATCGTTTTCTTGACAAAAAATAAATACACTCATTAAAAAGCAAATTTATTTTTAAAACATGATAAAATTAGTTCTTCTTGATAGAGAAATTTGCCGAAACTTCCTGTCTTTCGATCCTTCATATTCCCAGCTATAGAGATATGAAGTATAAAAAAAAATTCGATATATTTTTTGCGAAGTACACTTTTAAAAAAAGGCAATATATGTTTCTTTCTTTTTTTTTTCTTTTTTTTTTTTTTTTGCAAATAAAAATATTTAAAGGTCACGATTTTTTACTTTATAAAATTTTACTTCTTTATTTTTTCCGACAAATATGAGCTATACACTTAGAGGAAAGACTAAAATCAAAATGCTGCAATAAAATTTGCAAATTATATTTTGTCAATAATAAATTACACTTGAGAGAAAAGGAAATATGGAGAAATCCAGCACCGTGCATGTCACATTCGCAGTCCACAAAAAAAAAAATTCTTTTTCAGTTCGTATATATTTACATATGTGAAAAAATAAAAATAATAAAAGAAAAAATTATATTCACCATTTTAAAAATATTTTAATATAAATGAAAATCTTGATAGAAATACAGGAATGATCACATTTTCTTGGGAAAAGATATAAGACATTTGTTTTGACACATGATATGTTTTGTATCAAGGCAGATCGTGGATCAATATTGATGGTATTTCTTAAATACTTTTCAATTATTTTAATAATGCATATCTTGTTATAGCATGCACATTCCAAATTTGCATAACTCTTACTTCATAGATTATAATTTATCATGCTCAAACTTTATCAACACGAGGTTCGAATTGGAATATATATATATATATATATATATATATATATATATATATATATATATATATATATATATATCAGCAAAAGGAAAGGGAAACTAAGCGAAACTAATGTCAAAAATTCCAAAGTAAATGAGCATTGTTTCTGATAAGAAGTAAGAACCACCTTCTTCATATACAGCATTTGTTTTAGAATGCAAGTAAAAACAAATTATTTGATTTTATTGGAATTTGTCAGAAAGAACTAATTGTACTGCCTGATTTACAATTATTAAATTAAATTGCGTAAGTTTTAAGAAAAATCACTGATACAAAACAATATCTTTAATTTTTAATAACGTATCCTTTAAAATTTACAATTAGTTAGTACTTACCGAACCACAAATAATTGTGCATAGTAGAAGTATTAAAATATAATGATTTTCTGTTCATATGTGTTGAAGTTTTCCTTTTTGGACGCCAAATTAAACTAATGTCAAAAATGTCGAATTTGTCAAAAATGAAAATTTTTTTAATAGAAGCTTACAGAAGCAAGTTTGTTAGTGTATATCCTTCAAATTTTATTTACAAATTTCAACGATCAATATAGAAAACAGAATATAATCAGTAATAAAAGATAACTCACAACTAAGATTTCTTTCTTGGATTCCCAAAATATAAATTCCTTTGGTTTATCTTAGTGTTTGAACTTGACATATTCATTTAAGAATTTCAAAATATCTTATTCTAAATAATTTATGTAATTCACATGAACTCTTTAAAACTAAATAATATTTCAATCAAAAATATTAAATCGGCAGTAATTTCAAATTAATCAATAGTTTAATGTTTTATGAGCAGCAAATATAATATTCATATATACAGACATATTTATATCATCACTATCTAAGAATTAATATGAATATTATAATTTTAACTTCATTTTATCCATATAGACAAAAATGTCAATTGCTGTAAAAAAAAATCCTGCATTTATAAATAAATTTCTGTTAATCATAAAGCTTCTATACTCTTCATGTAACAATCAAGTTGAAACAAAATGTCATTTATTCAAACGATCAATCATACCGGAAATTTAGGCGATTAGCTGTCACCACATTTCGAACCCATCATTACTAGTCACAAACTAAGTAATTTAAGTAATTCACAGAGTACTGCAATGATCTTAGATTTTAAATTTAAAATAATTAAAACTGGGAATTCTTAAAAATGTGACAAAAATTATCTAACAATAACTAAAGTTATCCATAAAGATATCAAAGTCCATGAAGCTGAGTGCAACTGCTAAGAGAACGCCATTACTTTATACCTATGAAAAATCACTTTTATATTAATATATGACCCCTCCACACACACATATATTATAATGTTTATGTGTGTGTGTTATTCACACGGGAGGGATCAGTTCAATTGATAAAAAATATTTCAAAATTCAAAGCAGAAAGATAAAACTGTGAAACAATCATAAAAAAATATATTTAATGAAAAATTTATTAATAAAATTAATATAGAAATCAAAACACCAGGTTTAAGAAGTTTTTTTTACTATTTTTTAAATAATATATATAATATCATTTTTACTTTCATAAATATTATGTACTTAATATTGATATATATGATGTATGAAAATACACTTAAAAATTATTCGATTTTACTTTATCGATGGTTAAAAATTGAATTATAATGACAACTTCAACTTCATGTAAATTTTAATTAAAAAATATAAATAAAGGATTTTAATTTTGTTCATTGCTTATTCAGTTTTATATTATATGGTTCCATATAAGTTGCTAAGACAAAGGAAAATTGTTATCAATATCTGTTATTGAAGATCAAATGTAGTTTTTATAGTTATCTTAGCGAAATCAATACTACATTATTGTTCTGCTGTTGACTTACATTTAGATTCAAATTTATTGAGATAACGTCATAATAAAAGCAGAAAAGAGTTTTCACATACAATGAAGATCAATAGTTCAAATAAAAAGTATTAGCAATCTATAATTTTATTTAAAAAAACGGATAGGCAATAAATTCTGGATATCTTTATTATTCCTGTTTTCTCAGCACTTTAAAAAAATCAAAATATAAACTTTAAAAATGAAAAAAAATATTAATATTACACTTTCCATTAACGACTTTGAAATAAAACTGAACGTGATAATTTTATTAATATTCATTTCTAAGAGGTAACCCTTTTTAAAAAAAATTATAACTATCAATTTTTTATTAATACAAGACTCAATAATATATTCCTTTTTGTCTACTTTCTTTAAAAAAGTAAATAGGTGAATAATATTTCTAACAAGAAAAACGCTACATACCTTTTAAAGGTTTAATAATAAAAAGAATTATCTAAAACTGTTGCAGATGAGGAAATTTTTAAAGACATTTATACTTTTAATTGTAATTTATCATGTAATGTATTTTTTTATGGTGAAGTGCTTATTCTCAATTCTCTGACATTTAAAGGATTACATAATTCTGATTAATAAATAAATGATTAAGATTCTATAACTGAATAATTTTTGTAATCCAAAATAATATTTTATACTGATTTGTTGTTTAAAAGGTAACAATCATATATATCATTAAGAAAACTCTAGCAGTTAATTAATATTTCTAAAATTTATGTAATGCATGTAATAAATATCTCCTAAATCTGTCATCTCAATTACATAAAATATGGTTTAATTGAATTTAGTGAAGAGAATCATATGCAAGCAATTATATGTAAATGGCACTTAAGTAAATTGACTAAGGGAATCACATAATGTAAATTTTGACGTGGGTTGGCAGATATCACGAAAGTATGTTTTCACATAGCGTGTATATATATATATATATATATATATATATATATATATATATATATATATATATATATATATATATATATATATATATATATATATATATATATATATATATATATATAGATATATATTGTTAGTAATGAATATTTAGATATAAAAATTTGCTGGTATTATTAATAGAAAGTTGTTCTAATAAAATAAATTATCCAGTATACTGTATAAATATTATCTGATAATTATGAAGGTATTTTACTGAACTTCAATTTTTTTCGCCTTTTCTCTTTCATTTAGACTTTATTATCCAAAAACATCTATTTGGGTTTTTTAAAAAATAAAAATAAATAAATAAATAAATAAAAACCTTTTTTTCTATCTGAAATTTGATTGCAGATTTCATAATTAAGAAAAGAATAAAATAAATCTTAAATATATTATGAAAGAAAAAATTTGTTGTTATAATTAGCTATTTGCAGAATTCAAATTATTTGGGCATATCTATTCTGCGTTTCTTTAATCAATGGACTATATGTAAATGCAAAGTGAAATATTTTCAATTTACAGTGCTGTGAAAATGTGTTTTATTTTTCTGATGAATTCTTGTATCTTGTCCTTTTTAAAATTTATTAAATGAGCTCTCAAGGTTCTTTTTATAAATTAGAATGTGTCAAAACAGAATAAAAATTAGCCTCGTGATTTAATTTTAAAAAGAAAAAAAACCTTCTAGAAACATTCGAAAAACTTTTCTGTCCACAAAATTGAAACTTTCTGTTCGTTTATGGTTTAAAAAAGAGCATATCTATTTTCTAAAGCAGTTAAATATAAGAGATTCTTTTTTTTAATGATTCTTTCTAAATACTTAGTAAAAGATGCCAGTAACTGGTAGTTTGCCTCATTCATTACTGTTCTTTTTATCATTAACCGTTAAAGAAAAAATACTTCATTTCTATTTTAAATTCACATTTATTCTAAACGTATTTATCATAGACAAAATGTTTCATTCTTTCTTAAATAAAGTTCATTTCTCTTTAGAAAACAATCAAACTTTAGGATACACTAATAGTTAGGATAGAGAATATCTAATCATTTTCTGTAAAAATTTAAAGAAAATTATAGATTATCACAAGCTTTGTGATCCAAAGTATTATTTTAATACTTATTTACAGCTAAAAAACTGCACGGTGTATAAAATAGATTAGTTACTAATATGCTATTGGTATCTAAACTGTACATATAAGCCCATATAACAACTGTCTCAATGAAATTTTATTAATAGTATTATTTTATTAATAGTATTATGATGAACTTAGAGACTAATAAATCATTATAAAAAGACATATGACAAATGCCAGCTCAATATTGAAAAAAATCTCTTTTAAACAATGTAAAAGTAAGGCTTTTGTTACAGTAATGCTTAAAGTTAATAAAAAATCTATATTTAATTTTAAAATCCAACCATAAATTGATGCTGCTTCAGAAGTGAATTTAAAAATAATTTAAGGCATGCTGAATTTCTTAAATTATCAATCATTGACGAGATGGCTTCAATGATAGCGTAGGACACATAAAAAGATTTTGAATCAGGGAATTAGATTTTCAGATGTTGTAGAATAAAAATTAAATTTACGTATGAAGTATGAAATGTAAAATTATTTTCGTATATAAGATTGATATTACTAGGATTTGGGGCGAAAGAGAAAGAAAATTTTTTCTGATAAGAAATCAATGGAAGAATGTTGCTTAAACTGTAATTTAATAGGTAGATTCAATTAACTCAATAACATTTAAATTAAAGGTAGTTTAAAGTAAAATTGTATTATTTTCTTGCCATTGTGTATGTGTGTATATATCTATCCTTATCACATAAGTACAGATGATAGGCTTGCACTCAAGGTCATCACACTCACAAAGCGATTACAAATGTATCAGAAAGATTTTGAAGAAGATTAATTTAAGATAAATGACTGAATTCTAAAAATCATATCTTAAAAAGAAAATAGCAATTATAAAATACTAATTAACATTTCACTGTTTCATTCCAATAAAATTTAAGTCTTATTTTAATTTAAAATGAAAAATGCCTAAGTAAACTAAAGTTTTATTAATTGAGAATCAAGAAAGATTATCATCAGTATTCAATAATCTTCCGTCGTCCAAAAGCTTTAAAGGAAAATTTTACAACCTTATCTCAACAGAAATAAAAGCTAAAACCAATAGTCATTGATTTAAATTTTTTTTCCTTTCTAATGACCTCTTATGACTTACTTTATGACGAAAGAAATATTATCATACAAATTAAAAACACATCTATTAAAGTAGTACATTTCCTTCAAAAAATACACTTCCAAACATTTTCAATTTATGAAATTGAAACAAATATTCAAATATTAAGAGATTCATAAGAAAATATTCTTCAAAAATCGAGATCAAACCAAGATACGTTGAAAATAGCACATATATTCGCTTAAAGTGTGTTTCGCAAATGAATGCTTCGGATGAATAGCTCGCTATTGCGTATAAACTACAATAATTATGGAATATATATAATTACGGAATAATTATTAAATACAATAATTATGGAAATTCCCAAGTGTGTACAGATAGATGTATTAGGGAAAACTAAATATTTAAAACGGCTCTATAGTATTCTAGAGGTCAGTTGGAAATCGATCGTAAATTTACGAAAAAATATAAAATTAATAATCAGGAAATTAATCATTAATATAAAATTAAAAATTCAGGAAACAATTTTTTTTCCATTCTTAATTAAATACTATCTTTAAGTGTTTGGTATGCAATTATCAAGATTATCAAGAAAAAAATGTGAGAGTGTCTACGAAGAAAATTATTCCTTTAAAATGGGTGTTGTAGCAACCCTTTTAAGGGAAAAAAATTAGGTCAAAACTCTAAATCTTTTTTAACAAATAAAACATGCATATTTTCACTATTTAATTAATATTTTTCGTCTATTCAATTAAAAAAACAATTGACATACTGTAAAATAATTACTCAAAGAAAATTGCAACTGAAATGTATATTCACATTCATCAAAACATAAGAATGAAAAAACCATTTTATTTTATTTTTGATAGCTTATATAGGAAATTCATGAAAATTCTATTATGAGAGATAAATTTTCCTTTTGAAGCGAACTATTTTGTGCAAAGAAGGGGTGCAGTAATCGGTGCGAATGAGGATATAAATAAAATTACAACTATCCTCTTATTATCTAAAATAAGGATTGATTAACAATTACGGAAGATACAGATATATATTATATATATATATATATATATATATATATATATATATATATATATATATATATATATATATATATATATATATATATATATATATATATATTATATATATATAAACTGCATATTTGATTTATTTAATATTTTAATATGTGTTTAATACTAAAGGCAGGCATGCATTCCAAATATATAATAACAAATTAACTTTTGTACATCAATTGCAGTACAGTAACTGAACATTTCCAAATGCACTTTTTAAACCTCCAAACACACATTTAGAGTTTCAATCATTATAAAATAACTAGTAAAGCGTGTAATCATTATGAGTAATTTACAAAGCGAGTGAGGTAAAATAATCTTATTTGTTAAAGAAAAATACATGATAAAGCATTGATTGAGAACAATGATGAGTAAACTAGTCTGAAGCAGTGCAGGAAAAACAATAAGTAGAGTATTAAAAGTGCCTGAAAATTTATTTCCCATGATTAAATTCGAAATTTTGTTTAAGTTTATATGAGTTCATATATTCAGAAAAGAGAAACAAGTTGAGTGAAGAAAATTTGTTTCCTTAACCACGGAAAATTAATCTCAAGAAATCAGTTAATTTCAAATAATATATATATATAGTTTGTTTTACATAAATTTGGTATTTTATAATATAAAAATTACTGGAGACAGTTTATGAAATATAAACAAAGGATACAAAAGACTTAAAAATTAATAACTGCTTATAAAATAATTAGAGTTTATAGTAATTTTGTGATTAAAATATGCGTTAGAGATATTTTATCTTTACAAGCAACATTAAAAACATTCAGTGTCTTGAGATATAGTTAGTAAATTTAACATATACACACACGCAGATATATATATATATATATACCTATATATATATATATATATATATATATATATATATATATATATACCTGATAAATGCTTAAAACCGCTCAGATAAGTCTTAATTTTGATAGGATCTTAAACTTTATGAATGAAATAAGATATTTACATTCTATTATGCATTTTCCATTTTCAAACTATTGCTGTTTATGCGGGAAATCCAATTTTCCATTTTGATATTTTTAAACATAAAATGACACCAAAGACAATTGCAATTCTCAATTCTTCAACTGAAAACTGAAATCTAATCAACAGAAAAAATAAGATAAAGATTCTTTACTCTCACAAGATATCATCCGATGCATGATAAGAGAATGAAATGAAAAACATATTCTTTTATTTTCTGGAACAAAATATGATAAAGAACAAGGCTTATATTACAGAAAAAAATGCATAACATTTTTTTAGTCATAATTTTATTTTTACACACGTGTAGTTTTATTTTTACACATAGTTTCATGATTTAATTTTCATACTTAAAGTTGTTATAGATTGTTGAAAAGGTATATAAATGTTGATTAAGCATGTATGGATGTTAAGAGTTTTGAATCTCTTGAATATATGGGATTTTAAATCAGTTAAATCTTCCAAGAAACAAAACAAATGACAAGTAAAATAAAGTACAAGAATATAAAAAGATTATAATGTTCAAAACGTTTCCCAATTGATGAAAAATTCAAACTCACCAAATATAAAATAAATATTTTTACAAAACTATCGGTAAATTAAAAATAATATGAGAAATATTTAATATAGAAATCAGACTAGCTGGCACAAGACAAAAAAGAACAGAATTAATGTATCGAATACTGGAGTTAAAATTTAGAGTTAAATATAATTTTTAATTAATTTTTCCATTAAGCAAGCAGTTATTAAAGACAAATTTATTAAAGCTGCGAAATTGTCTTCACTAATTTCTTTAATTTACTGCTACAAGAATAATTCAAAGTGTTCACTTCTATAATTAATGAGAATGCAGTCTTTGAAATATGCTACATGCAGTATTCAGGTTCATGGAAACAGTTTAATAAAAGAAGAATCACATTCGGATGATAGTGTAACAATACATTAAAGTAGACTCCTTAATTAGTTGTTATTGTAAGTTAGTAAAATCATTTGTAAATATTAAATAATTATATGGATAAATTCTTTAAATGAATGCAAATGAGTTTATTTTTCAATATATTTAATCAACATTATATGTTATTTAAAAATTTTAAGATATATTTTTAACAGACAATTTTCTTAAAGATATCAACAATAAAGCTCTTCTTGAAACTCAACATTATAAATTAAAACGTTCTTTTAAAGATAAGATTAAAAATTATAGTCATAAGAACATTTTATTCTTATTTATTGCAAGGGTTAGAGTTTCCCATTTCTATAGTGACGAGCAATCCAAATAAGTGTTTAGAGCTGCAATTTAGCAATTCATGGGTTCGATTCCTCCTCGGACATGGATGTTGGTAATAATCTGAAATGTACCGGAATCATAGTGGATTTTTAAATTATCTCTTATGTGTAAAAGTTTAACGTAGAGCCAACTATTCAAAATACTACTATTGAGTGAGTTGCTTTTATGCTATATCTATATATAATTAAACGAATTCATCTAGTATTCGATACATTTTGTGAATACATTTTCTTTCTAAATTTGATAAAATAAACTCATAAAAACTTTTGAAACATAATAATATAATGAACTTATATTGCAATTTTTAAGTCAAGAAAAAATAATCTAAATTATCACATCCGAATACTGAAAAAGAAGATAAAATAAAATTACAGCATTTTATTATTACTTCAAATGGATTTTACTTTAATTAAAAAATTGTGGTCTTTTACAAGGCAGTTTTGTAAAATATACTTACATTTAATTAATTAAATTAGATTTTAGATTTAAAGATATTAGATTTCATATTTAGAAATAAAAGAAAAATATGCAGAACTAAGTGCAACAATCATTCATAAGAAAACAACTTGATCTATTATAAAAGTATTTTCCAAAATTCTTAAAAAAAATTAATATGCTTTAATTTATTCTTAATGTATTATTATTATTTGTATAAATTCTTCAACAGTAATTGGTTAAATAATTTAATAAATTTCTCAAACACTAAGCATATTTTCATTGTTTTTTACAATGCAGTAAGCAAATATTTTGCTCTTATTTAAGGAATAAGTACACATTAGTAAAGAATGTATGATTTAAGAAATTTATGCAGAGAAAAAAGTATCTCAACTGTCAATACTTCTATAAAACCCTCACTGTTCAAGCTAAAAGTGTTAGATATAATGTGCATGAAAAGTGCAAGATATAAGTTTATAGGATATACAAAAATTGCCGTTGCCTTTATATTTTCTGAGAAATTCTTATTCAACATTAATTTTTTTCAGTCTTTCTTACAGTAGTAAATTTAACAGACTTTTGAAATTAAGTTTTTTCTTTAATTTGATTCATATATATATATATATATATATATATATATATATATATATATATATATATATATATATATATATATATATAAACAAAGATATATATATATAAAATATATATATATATATATATATAATGTCCTTATAAACTAATTAGACTATAGTTGCAATATAAATTAGAAAAAGGATGTTCTTTTTTGTAAAATCACATTTTTTAAGAACGTAAGTTAAAATTTGTCCAGTTACCAATTTAGAACAATGTTTTTGCTCACATCAACCTAGCTTTCTTGTTTTATTATTTTTGAATAGGTTTAATAAAATTAAAAAAATTTTTATTATTTATTTTTCATCACGTATATAGGGAATTTTTGGTGACAACATTGTTTTTTCATATCTGGAAACCGATTTAATTTATCATTCCTAATTAAGTTAATTTCAGGTAAGTTTCCAGTTCTTCAAATATTAGGGATGAATTGTCAAAGATTATCTTCCCTAATAATTAGAATATTTCAATTATTTATTGTAAATCATTCTTATTTTAAAACCTCTTAATGTTGAGAATTTTAATTCATAAAAAGAATAATAGTCTTTTATACCTAAAATGCTTCCAAGGAAATAGTAGCTGATAAAACATATTCAAAATAGCAATCTCTTTCTTACCGCAGTGTACAATCTGGTCGAATCAAATTAACAATGACTGACCATCGCTTAAGTTTGATAAAATCAAATGCTTAATTACCTTCAAATTTTATATCACATCAAACTATTTCAGACATAATAAGTTCAGAAACAGTAGATGCTTCCTAACTTTTCCCTCAAATGAAATATTTTATACGATTAAATTTGATTGCGGTAGATATAAAACTAGAGTAGGAAATAGTTCTCTTGTCCTACCTAGACATGTTGGGAAAGTCAAGTAATTAAACAGTCTGGAATGAAATTAGGTTCATCACCTTTACATCAGCTGTTATGTTGTAGCTGAAGTTATATACTTAAAAGAAGCTTTCTAATTTGTAACAAAAAAATTTTTCTGATACGTGTAATGAAGTTTTATAGTTAATTATAATAATTTCAAACAACAACTTACTTAAAACCATACTTATTTTAAGAATCAATTATCAGAAATGTAAATATATTTAAATATGTACTTAAAACACAAATTTTGTAAAAAACTAAATTTCCATGGAAATTGAATAATTAAAGAAAAAAAGATATATTTAATCAACATTATATGTTATTTAAAAATTTTAAGATATATTTTTAACAGACAATTTTCTTAAAGATATCAACAATAAAGCTCTTCTTGAAACTCAACATTATAAATTAAAACGTTCTTTTAAAGATAAGATTAAAAATTATAGTCATAAGAACATTTTATTCTTATTTATTGCAAGGGTTAGAGTTTCCCATTTCTATAGTGACGAGCAATCCAAATAAGTGTTTAGAGCTGCAATTTAGCAATTCATGGGTTCGATTCCTCCTCGGACATGGATGTTGGTAATAATCTGAAATGTACCGGAATCATAGTGGATTTTTAAATTATCTCTTATGTGTAAAAGTTTAACGTAGAGCCAACTATTCAAAATACTACTATTGAGTGAGTTGCTTTTATGCTATATCTATATATAATTAAACGAATTCATCTAGTATTCGATACATTTTGTGAATACATTTTCTTTCTAAATTTGATAAAATAAACTCATAAAAACTTTTGAAACATAATAATATAATGAACTTATATTGCAATTTTTAAGTCAAGAAAAAATAATCTAAATTATCACATCCGAATACTGAAAAAGAAGATAAAATAAAATTACAGCATTTTATTATTACTTCAAATGGATTTTACTTTAATTAAAAAATTGTGGTCTTTTACAAGGCAGTTTTGTAAAATATACTTACATTTAATTAATTAAATTAGATTTTAGATTTAAAGATATTAGATTTCATATTTAGAAATAAAAGAAAAATATGCAGAACTAAGTGCAACAATCATTCATAAGAAAACAACTTGATCTATTATAAAAGTATTTTCCAAAATTCTTAAAAAAAATTAATATGCTTTAATTTATTCTTAATGTATTATTATTATTTGTATAAATTCTTCAACAGTAATTGGTTAAATAATTTAATAAATTTCTCAAACACTAAGCATATTTTCATTGTTTTTTACAATGCAGTAAGCAAATATTTTGCTCTTATTTAAGGAATAAGTACACATTAGTAAAGAATGCATGATTTAAGAAATTTATGCAGAGAAAAAAGTATCTCAACTGTCAATACTTCTATAAAACCCTCACTGTTCAAGCTAAAAGTGTTAGATATAATGTGCATGAAAAGTGCAAGATATAATTTTATAGGATATACAAAATTAAGCTGTTACCTTTATATTTTCTGAGAAATTCTTATTCAACATTAATTTTTTTCAGTCTTTCTTATAGTAGTAAATTTAACAGACTTTTGAAATTAAGTTTTTTCTTTAATTTGATTCATATATATATATATATATATATATATATATATATATATATATATATATATATATATATATATATACATAAACTTTTATATATATATAATATATATATATATATATATATAATGTCCTTATAAACTAATTAGACTATAGTTGCAATATAAATTAGAAAAAGGATGTTCTTTTTTGTAAAATCACATTTTTTAAGAACGTAAGTTAAAATTTGTCCAGTTACCAATTTAGAACAATGTTTTTGCTCACATCAACCTAGCTTTCTTGTTTTATTATTTTTGAATAGGTTTAATAAAATTAAAAAAAATTTTATTATTTATTTTTCATCACGTATATAGGGAATTTTTGGTGACAACATTGTTTTTTCATATCTGGAAACCGATTTAATTTATCATTCCTAATTAAGTTAATTTCAGGTAAGTTTCCAGTTCTTCAAATATTAGGGATGAATTGTCAAAGATTATCTTCCCTAATAATTAGAATATTTCAATTATTTATTGTAAATCATTCTTATTTTAAAACCTCTTTAATGTTGAGAATTTTAATTCATAAAAAGAATAATAGTCTTTTATACCTAAAATGCTTCCAAGGAAATAGTAGCTGATAAAACATATTCAAAATAGCAATCTCTTTCTTACCGCAGTGTACAATCTGGTCGAATCAAATTAACAATGACTGACCATCGCTTAAGTTTGATAAAATCAAATGCTTAATTACCTTCAAATTTTATATCACATCAAACTATTTCAGACATAATAAGTTCAGAAACAGTAGATACTTCCTCACTTTTCCCTCAAATGAATTATTTTATACGATTAAATTTGATTGCGGTAGATATAAAACTGGGGTAGGAGGGAAATGGTTCTCTTGTCCTACCTAGACATGTTGGGAAAGTCAATTAATTAAACAGTCTGGAATGAAATTAGGTTCATCACCTTTACATCAGCTGTTGAAGTTATATACTTAAAAGAAGCTTTCTAATTTGTAGCAAAAAAATTTTTCTGATACGTGTAATGAAGTTTTATAGTTAATTATAATAATTTCAAACAACAACTTACTTAAAACCATACTTATTTTAAGAATCAATTATCAGAAATGTAAATATATTTAAATATGTACTTAAAACACAAATTTTGTAAAAAACTAAATTTCCATGGAAATTGAATAATTAAAGAAAAAAAGATATATGCAAAAATCAACAGAGAAATTCTTTTTTACAATAATATGAAAGAATAATCATACCACGTGGGCTGAAACTACAATTTACTGCAACAAGACATATTTAATATTAATCCATAAAAATTGATTTATCCGTGACTTGGCGACTAAGAAAAACAGAAGTCATTTCCAAAAATCGAGCCAAGACATGCTTTGTCAGAGGGATTTCCAAACAACTAGACAGAACGTGTAGTAGGCGTGGCCTTAATTGATGGAACTGTATTAGTAAATAAATGTGGATAGAAAGCAGAATATTATGAACACGCTTGAGAAGTTTTGTTCACTTGAGCCCGTCTGATTTTATGATGGAGAGAGAAACATAATTTGCTTTTCTTGAAACGACGATATTTTCATCTTTCCTTAATATTTTATTAAAGACTAAATGAAAATAAAATCCTCCTTTTTATAAAGTAAAACATAAAAAAACAAAAGACCTTACATGTCAGATTTTCATGTTAAATTCAGCTTTGAAAATAATTTTATTTTATTCAAGTGTAGTTTATTTCCAAATGTTAACATAAATTTTTTTCAATAAATAAATTAATAAAAATATTTAATTTATAAAAAAATATAAATTTTTAAGAAAATTCAAATTAATTTTTAGAAGTTGGAAAAAATTGAAGATGTTGAATTCTATGAGATTTTCTACACAATATTGATAAATTTTAATAGATTTTCCAAAAAAGATTATGATTTGGCTACAAAAAATGTTTGATGTGTGAAAAATTGTAATTCATATCTTTATATTCTCTAAAAGTTTTAAGAAAGTTTAAATAATAAAAAATTTTTGATAAATACTTAAAATTTCAGAGTAAAAATATTTTTATATAAACTATCTAATCATTAATGTAAAATTATAATGATAATA
The DNA here is from genome assembly GCA_030067965.1 of Latrodectus elegans. NCBI lineage: Eukaryota > Metazoa > Arthropoda > Arachnida > Araneae > Theridiidae > Latrodectus > Latrodectus elegans. The sequence continues at coordinate 83,479,333 of CM057813.1, forward strand.
AAACACAAAAAAGTAAAAGGGAAACTAATTATTCAAATTTATAAAAAACCACGAACTTGTACAAATATCACAAATTACATTTTTCTCTAATATATTTTTTTCAACTATTATCAGAATAGAAGATAATTATATATTCTTGCATTTAAGAATATTTTTAAAGTTTTTTTTAAAAATATTTACCTTTATTTACTATTTTTTAAATTTCGATAACAAAAAGTGCTTTTTGTTGTGAATAACAAGTTTAAGTTACATTTGTAAATGATGACCACATTTTAAGCGGATTACTAATATGGATAATAATAAAATAATGAGTAAAAAAACTGTCGAAAAGGATTTTAATTTTATTTTCTTAGAATTTAAGCATTTCATTACTTTTAAAACAATTTTTATTAAAATTCAGGAAACAATCATAAAATATTTATGGATATGTCTGATTTAACCTATCAAAATTTAATGGTATTAAAAAACGTTTGTGAATAAAAAAGTATACAAGAAAATTTTTTCTTTTTTTGTATACCATAAAAATGCTCAGATTAAAATTAGACTGTCAATATTTTTTTCTTGTTGCACGTTAGGAAAGTTTAAAGAATATATTTAAAAAAATAACTTTTATAATTCTACAAATTTTCACATCAGTACTGAAAAATTTTGTTAAATATTTTAAAAATTAGATATATTCAAATTTTTAACATATTATTATTCAATATAATAAAAATTTATCATTAACTCATTATAAAAGCAGACGAAAAAATTTGTAATTAAACTATTATAAAATAATGAGTGTTTACCATCTGAAAACTAACTATTGATATTTTCATATTTAATGAAAATATGATATTCTTTTAAATGAAAATACAAATTGTTTTCATTTTTATAATTTAAGAATGTACTGAAATTACAGGAATTTAAGATGAATGTAATTTATTTATTTAATCTTTATTCAATAATAGTTTGGGCAAAATTCTTCTTTGTCAGTAAAGATTTCTACAATTTGTATTAAATAATAAAATGAGTTTGGATAGAATAATAAATATGTTATCATAACTATATATTATTTCAATTTTAATAATAAAAATGTGCAAATAAAAATGATGTTTTAAAAATTTTTTCAAATAAAATATTTCCTATAGATTTGTAAATAGTAGTAAAATACATACGATTCAAAATAAAAATTACAAACCTTAATGATTTGAATTTAAGTTTATTTTATTGTTATTTAAAATATTTATTAATATTATACATGTAAAGAAAAATAATTCCACTTTATTTAAGTGGAAAACAAAATCCAAAGAGCATCACTGACTTTAGTGGCAGTAAAAAATAACCAAAATAATAGGAAAATTTTTTTAATTATCATCACTCTCAATAATGAATTATATAACTTCTTTTAAAAAATTCTATTTTAAAAAAAAGGAATAAAAAGATATCAAACAAATATAGAATAAAAACATTTTTCAAAAGTGTTCGTCAAAAATGTTATTTTTCGCAGACTTTTTATTGTATTTAGAAATCTGTAAAATATTAATTAATTGCATAAAAAATAAACGCACATGTTGACTCACCTTTAATATAAGTTTTTCGTCACTGTTACTTTCATTCACTAAGTTATCGGATCAGTTTCATTCATAAATAAGTTTGAATTATTATCTTTTGGTTCCTACAGCTGACATGTGAATATGGGTATTTTTTTTTTCTATAAATATAATCACGTGTTTATTCCTAAATGTTGACAGAGTGCTCTTAACGTTGTATAAGCTGATGCTCTAACACAGTCACCTTTCACCCGGCTGTCTTCTTTTACCGGAATAAAATGTAAACAAGCGCTATGCTCTCATGCTCCCTACCTACACTCAAGGAATCTCTCACATCCGACGATCCTCGCGCCGCCAAGGGTGGCTAGATTTGGCGCTTTCTATTTCTTGGCGATAAATGTGCAGAACCATTCCAAAGATTTCCAGCTTCCGAATCTCTGAAACAAATCAGTTCACTTGAAAAGTATCAGTATGTCAGAGAAGCTGGAAAAATACTTTGTACGATTTAATGAAACAGGGGAAGATGAAAACTGTTGCTTATTTCTCAAAATATTAATCGAAAATCGTGAGATATTTTATTTAATACAATTATGTAGATCAGATCTGCTAAAAGAAAATATAATTTTTTTCTAAATCTCAAGAAATCTTAAGACATTTTTAAGAACAAGGAGATCAAACGAAAAATGAATGTATTTACTTAATACAGGACTACTGTTAAGTGAAAACTTAATATTAGTTATCTAATATTGATAATTTTAAATAACAGGAATGGAATAAGAGAGAATAGGAGAATTACGAGAGGCTGGTTCAATTCAATGATTTTGGTTTATCTCTTATACATTTTAATATATATTTATATTATACATTTAATGAGTATCGTCCATTTTAGTATAAATTTTTTATTAGAGAAAGATTTCAACTACTAAACTTTTAAAGCATCCAAAACCATTTTTTTAAACTGTTTTTATTCCTCTATCTATTAACAATAAATAAAAATAAATGAGACAGAGCTAGATAATTGGCATCTAAAATGCCAAATTTGTGACAAAAATATTTATTATTTAATATGGCTACATTTACAATCATATATTTTCGAATAAATGTGGGAAAAAAAATTTCATCATTTTGATAAATTAATTTAGTGCAAAATAAAAAGAAATCTTAAAAATCCGAATGAAATATAAAAGTTGTCATTGATCATTCAAAAAGAGAAATTCAGAAATCTGTGTGGGCTCCATCATTATATAAAGATTGGGTCAAACTATAATAATTTTTATTTTAGACAGTAACTATAATAAATGTAAAAATAAATAAAAATTATGAAAAAATTTAGCTACATTTTACGCTTTTTATTTGCGTCTTAAACTAAATTTACAAGTATTTTAAGCAAGAAAAGTTTTAAGGAAATAAAGAAATAAAGTTTTTTTTACTCATGACGATTCTTACTTTCTTGCTTCCATAGCTTCATGAAACGTAAATTTGGAACATTTAATGGGTTGCTAAAATTAGGTAACAAATCATCGAAATTTTTCCAATAATTTTATTTTTAGAATAATTGGCAGTAATCAATTTTATCAAAAGGAGAGATAATTTATGAAATACAAAAAACTTTTTTAAGTATTTTCCTATTCAAATATCTTAATTATTATTTATTCCATTTCAAAAAAATCCTTAATTCGACATGTTAAAAATAGCCCAAAAAATATCTTGAATTATTGATGTGAAAGTTTCCTTCAGAGATGAAATTTTATATTTACTTTTCATACATTGAAGTCATAAATGTTTCATAGAAACTGAATACCAGGGTCACTCTGAAATTTTTGAGATACAACTAGGTTTTTAAACTTATACTTACAAAATTTTAGGTGTGTTCAAAGTAGTCTCCTCCAGCATCAATGCACTATTGTATACGAATTTTCCACATATTGAATGCCTCAAGTCATTCATTTCTTGGAATAGGTGAAAAAAATGCATTTTTGCTACATCAATCTCTTCTTCTGAATGAAAACGACGTCCACGTAAATTCTTTTTAGATTAAAGAATAACCAAAAGTCGCACATAGCTAGATCAGGTGAATACGGCGGATGTTCGATCACTTAATTTGTTTTTGTTTAAGAAACTCAACGGTTAATCCGGCTGTGTGTGAAGATACATTGGCATTGTGAAGCATTAGTCCCCTAATATTCAGTTCTTGTAGAATTTCTGGAAGACATTTAGTGGTATACCAGTTTGTGGTTACTGACTTCTGTCCTTCCAACTTGATGGCTTTGACCAATCCCGTACTTCTGAAGAAAACGGCATACATCTCTTTTTTCGGTGCGCGTTGTTTTTTCACCATTGCCGACGTGGGATCATCTTCAAAGACCCATACTTTGCTTTCTTGACGTGTTGGAACGTCAAAAAACGGTATATACGTTTCATCACCTGTTAGAATTTTGATGCTGTGGCCACCATCATTCAGCAATTTAAGAGTTTCTTTACTGATTCTGACACGCTCCTCTTTTTGGTGCTCAGTTAAATTATGAGGAACCCAACGGCAAACTACTTTTTTCAAATTTAATTCTTCATGAATAATTTTGTGTATGGCTGCGGATCCAATATTAAGTTCCTTCTGTATCATTTGATAAGTACAGCGATTATCATCCATTAACATTTTTCGTATGGCAGACACATTATCCGGGATTACTAACACATTATTCGAGATTACTGCCGACGTTATTACGTTACACATTATTCGAGATTACTGCCGACGGCGGCCTTTCTGTGTGTTCTTTATCCTGAAGAAAATTGCGACCTCTTCTAAATTCTCTAAACCATCTGAATATAGTAGCACGAGCTGGAGATTCATCGCCAAATGCTAATAGCAACTGTTGAATGCATTCTTCTTGATTTAATGCTGCTTTAAAATCGTAGAAAATCATAGCACGAAAATGTTCTCGCGTCAACTCCATTTTCTCTTCTGTTTAAAATTTAATCTACGCTAAACAAGTTGAAGTAAGTCAGTAAAAAATCATCTTCTGTGTTAAAATACTTTGTATTTTAAAATTAAACCGTTATTATTATTTTGTAAATTCTCGTATGCGCGTATCTCAAAAATTTCAGAGTAACCCTCGTATAAATAAAGACAAATCCTGATCCAGAAGCTGTTGAAAAATTTCATTTCTAACATATTTCCTGGATCTTTAAACTAAAACCTTTGTTCGGTTTTTTCTCAGTAACATTAGATTTATAATTTTTAAATGATTTTAAATTGATAAGTTTTCAAGTGCCTTTAAAATTGTCTTATTTGCTTAGCATCTTCCGATGAAATCTATTTCACTTTTTCATCGACATTTTTTAATTGCTTTTACTATTTCTTCGGTTAATTCAATCTTATTAAGCTTATATTTTCTCAACAACAAATATATTTTTCAATTGATACAGTATCTTTAAATGAATTAAATATTTATTTCATAGAATTTCCATGAAATTTTTAAGATTTTAATAAATTTAATCGAAATATTTCAGAGTGTTTTATGTAGTTGCGAATGACACTTTATGATGGACTTTGTGAATAATAATTTAATATGAAATTGATTCCTCACTTAAGAAAATATTTAATCATGTTTTTAGGCAGCAATATTTTAAGAAGACATAAAAAACATTTTGTAGGAGAAGACATAATAATAGAAAATTCTCCTAATTAATCGTATTCTTTACATAGCATTATTTATCTAAATCATGAAAAAAATGATTCCTCATACTCCATGATTTTGTCTTCACAATTTAATAAGATTACTTCGGCATTTCTCAGTATTGCAGAAAAGAAGTTTTGAAAGTGTTCTTGAAAAACTACATCAATTCATGTAGTTTTCACAAATCTCTTAATTTATTTGAATTTCGCCAAAATAGATACAATACTAATGGCCAAATCATTAGCGATAAAGGACCAGATGTAATTCGTAGTGATTTTCTAATTAGATACAAAATAGACAAGGGACTTAAGAAAAGCATTTTAGCCACTTAAACAATGTTTAGGTGTGTATAAATAAACATTAATTTAATAGCTTCAGTATCTCTTAAATATCTTACATCCATTTAGAAACTACTTAGAAAATAAACATGAATTACGCCTGGTGTATGTATATAATTATTTCACAGATTTTAGAAAGGTAATCTTGGTGTAGCAAAGAAAAAAATGAATAACTAAGCAAGTAATCATATGATATAATCAACGACTGTTTTTAAAATGAATTAGATATCCTGTTACAAATACTGGAAAATATATAACATTTTATTTCATACTACTTTTCTAATTATTATGGCTAAAGGAATGGGGAAATTATGCATGTGATTCTGAATATTTAAAAGACGACGAACGAATTTTGCAAGAGTAAAGCATGCATTTGTCTGTCCAGTTTATTTACTCCAATCCAACGAATTCAATAGTAAATAGTCACATGTCTCATTAGCATTGACTTCTTCTTCATACTCATTCTAATTATGTTTGAAATAGAGAGTATCTTTATGCAGTGATTAACGGTTATAAAAATTAGAATATTGTACCATAATTCAATTTGCTTAAGGGATGAATTTGTATTTAATAATTTTCAATAGTAATAATAAAGAGGATGTTCTTTCATTAAAATTATTTTTATTAGAAAATAAAGTCTATAAATATTAAACATTTGAATGTGTTTCCCTGACAAATGATTTGAAATATATTTATTAAAATGATTTAATTTGAATGGGAAACGCTATGTAATAAGAGAAGAAAATTAGCTTCTTTGTGTTTTTTTTCAAATTTTCATATTCATCTGTATTTCTAAATGTTGTTATAAACTTGTTACAGCGTGTTAATACATGAATTAAATTAATAACTATTTTAAATAAAATTGAGACTATATACCTGTTATAGACTAAAAACGCTTAAAATAATCTTATAATCAAGTTCTTTATTTTTACATCTTACCCAATCAGAAAAAAGATTAAGAGTCATCATTGTATAATTTTAATATCTCTTGCTGCAGCGATGAGCGACAAAGAGTTGAATAAACATGATCTGTATGATTATTCTTCAATGCTTCTCTACTTTCATCAGGTGGTTGATATCAAATGAATTGGAGTTAAAACTTGTCGCTAAACACGCCACTCAGACATTCACGTGTCTCAAGTTCATACTCTCCAGTTTTCTACATTAGTGATTAGGATTAAAGACAATCGCAAAAAAAGCGATTTGTGTGCAAACCAATTAGTTGCTGAGAAAGTTTTCGCCCAGATATTGTACGAACTAAAACTGTCTGCAAAATATGGAACATAATTAATCGTAGTGTCATAATCTCACTTTTTCAGCAACATGAATTGTTGCATTCTTTTTCATTATGATGGACTAGATATTTTATGCAGACTCACATTTCATTTTTTTTTTTTATCAATCTTGTCTGGATTTTAGGCATGACATTTCAGTTACAAAAGTGATCAAGCATATGATTAAGTTTACCTGTCACATGTAAAATAACATATAACATAACATGTAAAATACATCATAGTTTTTCTCAAAATTTTTCCAATTGATGAACTGATTGAGGTGACGTAATATATATTCGTATTTTTCTAAATATTACATATTTTATGAAGTCTTAATTTTGTTGGAGACAGAAACAGTTAATTATTTTTATTTTTCAACTCTTCCTTCTTATATCAATATCCCTTGATGATTAAATTTCACATTTTACCTACCTAATTTATATACACTGTAGTGAAAATGTTAAGCAACAGGTGTGTTTTGTCTTAACTTCAAAAAAAAAATCACCTGAGGGGACTTCTCAATGAAATTCGGAAATGAATATAATGTATACGATATGGAATCAAGCAAAAAAGAATTTATTGAATTCAATATCTTTATACATGTTTACCTGCCTAAGGGGAATAACAACAAGCAGATATGTTTTATTGTGGACTATACCCTCCTTTTACAGTAATATTTTGCACCGTCTCTTCATATTCAGCATCAAATTCTCCAACAATTCTGGTCTCAATCATCATCTATTTTAGTTGTTAGATATTCCTTGGAGAAAATAAGCACATCGCAAGGCACCTTTGATGCGTCCTACATATGTTATAGAATTTTAATGAGGGAGTACTTAGATTAATCTATTCGATTTATATATCTAGTAGTCGCTGAACAGCAGGATTCCAATGTGGCCACACACTATCTTCCATAAAAACGAAGCCTTTTCCAATAGCATTTCGGAACAGACGCACATGGAAAAGGATCACTTCCTTATAATAGCGATCTCCAGTTTCGGAACTTTTATCGAAAACATGAAGCTCAGCTCTCCTGTTCAGTTCTATGCCTTTCCAAACGACGACCAGAGATTTACCGTAATGGTCTCTTTCCATGATATTACTTTCATGAAACCGTGACCCAACCTCTCTTCAAATGAACTGGTGTTGAGAATTGCTTGTGGCACTGAAACGATTCTCATTCGTAAAGAGGACATGATTCTATTGATGAGATGTTCATATTTTGATTCATATTCATATTCTTTGGACCACTCTGTAACGGAACATCGATGGCCAACTTTCAAAGAGATGTAGAGTTGAATAGGTTACCTTTTAAGGCGCTTCGCCACAATAAACCGCAACACTTATTTCAGTCATAAATTGCAGTTGTTTTTCTAGAACAGCCACCCTTAACCTTTGGAACAAATGTACCTATGGTCTTAAAGGTTTTTCAAAAGGATAAAAAGGCATTTTTGATTCCGAATTTTTCAACTACTCTTGTCTTTTAATACTCTCCTCTCTCTTTCCAATCATTGTTCTAAGTGCGAAATCATCCAGGTAATTTCGTCTTGCCACAATTTCATGAATGAGATTCTTTTATATTTATGGAAATTATTTAATTTACTTTTGTGTATGCTTATTATTAATTATTCTTTGCGTTTCCATCAAGTGGTATAATTAAAAGTTATATTAACTTTTGTTTAAAAAATTATTATATCAAAAATAAGTTCATAGTCAAAACTAAAATATTTCATTCTAGTAAAAGTAAAATGTTTCAGGTATTGAAATATAAATACACAATTTATTGAGAAACTATTATACTTATCCATTCTCAAAGTTCTTTAAAATTCATCAAGCTATTACTGAATGTAAGGCATAATATTAAAGTATTTCCAAATCAACTTTTTTTTTTTTATTAAAAAATGTGTTCAAGAAAGAACTGTGAATTCATTTAAAAGTGTGATCTACCATGGAAAACATGATTATATAGGCTTTAGGCGTTATACTTCTGTAGTTCAATTACAAACAATTTGATTTACCTATTTTTATGAAATTTACACTAATACTGTCACGAAAATGTGAGAAGAACATTAATGAGAAAAAGAGGAAAGTTCATTCTGAAAGTATAAATTTTCAGTCCGAAGCTTGGCAATAAAAATTATAGTTTGGAAAAAAAAATTAAGCCAGACTTTATTAAGCTTATATTAAGTCTATATCTTGAGTAAACACTGTGAATAAAAGTTAAATATTTGTGAAAAGTATAAAAATTGTAAAAATTAGCTTATAATGTTCTCAATAGCAATGTAACAGCTGGTTATGATTATAAAGTGGCATTTTATTATCATAAAGATCGGCGCTTTCTTGCGTTAGAAATTTTGAAAATTCCATTAATTTATTCTATAACTCTGAATTTCTAAAAAGGAATAGTATATCTGACAAATTTAAATTTTAAAGTGTTGTAATTCAAAAACGTATGCAACAAAATATTATAAATAGATATCTATAATTTTCATACCTGCATAAACATAATTGATAACCGATTTCTTTATTATGTAGAAATAAATTCAAAATGATCTATTCTGAGAACTAATATGGTTAATGTATGAATCTGCTACGTTTTTGATATTTTTATTTCTAAAAATTCACTATATAACTAATTTCTAGAATGTTTGAGGTTTACTCATAAATGCTATATGAAGCACTTGGTGCTTTTGGACAAAACTAAAAAGATTTAAGGCAATATTTGAATTCTATCTTATTAGCTAATAATAGATTTGCGATTCTATTACAAAGAAACTATTTTTTTATTCTAATTTAGTCATCATGAAATTTAATAGAGTTGAACTGAATGAGTATGCTATTATGCTATCTGAAAATTTCTTGTATACAATAAATTTTGAATATTTAGATTTTGGTTGGAAGTCATTAACACAACTGATCCTGATGCAAATAATGAGTGGGAAATGCTAACAGCTAAAGGCTTTAACAAGCTATTAAAAATCTGCTGCACATACCCTTCAGAGACTGCGTGGAAGCTATACAATGTCGTTTTCACGTCTCATTAGAAATGAACCCATAATAAGATACTAATGATTATAATTTCAGCTGCATATCGAAAACGATTGCAAAATATTTTACAAGCTAGGTACATAAAATGCGGAAAAATTGCTATTTTGAAAGACTCCATTTGCTTTCTAATCTGATTTTTTGCAAGTGCAGCTTTTCTAAAATAAAACAAAAGTCATTAGGAAGTGTTATTCAGATCATCTTGAGAAGTATTGCTTCCTACAAAAATTTTGATTCACTTTTTCTAGAGATTTGTCATCCTATCGGACGCCGCTAAGCAATGATCATGTGTTAATAGAATTGGTGAATGCAAGAGAAAACGATTGAATTAACAGTACAGATCCCAACACTTTTGTTATACCTCTGTACATGTATATAGATATGTTGTGTGCGTAGCACAATATGATGGAGTAATTTGCCATACTCAATGTCATATCATAACAAATTTAGGCACAAAAATCAGTTTTCCATACAAATCATTTGGCATCAGGTGCAGCACAATGGAATATACGAAAGGTGTGCTTGGATGTGATTCAATCTAAGACCATAATTAAAAAAAAAGGAATGTGGACCTCTGAAAGTAATGGCAATTTGTATTTATGGATATATCATTACATTTTTGCCAAAAACATAATGATGCGAAACTGAGTAGTTTGAGACATTGTGGTGTGAACAGTTCTCAAACTCCTGACTTGTGTAACGAAATTCATTTAATAAGATCGTCATAATAGTTTGGAGAACTATGGTGTTCAATTCTACGCTTATCCTAAGATGCAGTCAATATAAAGAAATATTGAATTCTTTCCTTAATATTTATTGTTCATTTATGAATCGGAGGATGCTATATTAAACAGATTTTACAGACCATTTTATTGATATCATTAAAAATATTCAATAATTTTCTGATAATGTTCATATAAACCACATTATTCAGAAAAAAGAAATGAAGTTTCTACATTTACCATACAAATTCAGCATTAATAAAATTTTTATTCCAATGCAGAGGAAAAATACAAGAATAAACAAAATTTAGATAAATAAAAGAAATTTGTGACATCGTACAGAAATCCATGATTTTAATCATAACTATAATTTGCCGAAACTAATAAAATTAAATACTTAAGTTCTTCTGAAAAAAACTTAGAAACTAATATTTAACAATGTATGTAATAAAAAGTTAGAATGAGTAATAAAATAGAAGTAAATAACCATTATGACAAAAATATTCCTATTATGAATATTTTCACTTAAATTATGGCTTTTTTCATAAAACTCCATCGCTGAATCCATGACTATTTTACTCGGGGTTACTAAAATAGTAAAAATATCACTAAAAATTAAAAAAAATATATATATGTTCCACTAAAGTTGAAAAAATAACACACTCTAAACAAGAAAAAGAATGAAATATTTTTGAAGCGATTTGTGTTATATATATATATATATATATATATATATATATATATATATATATATATATATATATATATATATATATATATATATATATATATATATAACGAATGATTTTCTAATTTATTATTATGAAGCAAATTAACGTGATAATTTTTTACAAAATGTGTTGATGTTTCATTTTCATCAAGAGTCAGTGTTTCGGTGAGCATTTGGAATACTCAAATTATTTTGAAGTAACATCGAGAATCATGCTAAGAGTCATTTAACCTGATAACGGAAATAACTTATTGAAAGCGAATAGCTATTCGAACAAAATTAAAAGTTAGATGTTCAATAATTTAAAAGTGCTATAGGATTACGAAATTCAACAAGTCGAAAAGTGACAAAATATTTTTAAAATTTAATAAAAATCAAATCACACAGATTCGGTTTATTTAATACTCTATCAGACAAAATTTTCATTCATAACTCTGCTAAATTATAGTTTGAGTTTTCATTGGTTGTTTAGACATTATACATATGACACAAACCATTTTAAACTTTTGTGGAGTCAAATGTTTAAAGTAACAAGGTTGGAGAACTTTGTTCTGAATTGTATGAAATAAAAGTATTGTCAACTTCTCTTTCTAGGTATATTTAACTTTATTATGTAGGCAGATGTTAAAATAGAGCTATGTAAATGAATCCAGTTCATAACATAAATCCTGGATGAATCGACTCCTAAAAAATCTGCAATGTCTTATCTATTTTTGTCTTCAAAAACTAAATAGTTACATTTTACTATTTATTTTAATTAAAAAAATTGCTATTAATATTTTGTTCGTTAGGTTTTAATTTTTATGTAATTTGTTATCTAATTTTCACTGAGCAAATGACATGATTTCATTTGCTTTATATTCACATTAAGGTCATTATGTGAAATCCTCTTGAGTTAACAGATTTTTATTGAGAGATTATGTAAAAAACAATAAATTAATTTATTCCTGAAAGGAAAATAATAATTTTTAGGGGATAATTCTTTGGATAGTTTAATTTATGATTAATAGTATTGTATAAGTTTTATTTTATAATGTGAGTACATAAGCAACTCATATTATAAAATAAAACATTATAATTTGGACAAATTAAATTTATGTATCTGTCGTTTTCTTCTGATAACATTTTGACTTTGTAAGCCAAGTTTATTGATTATCATATCAGTACGTTTAAATAATTATGTAATTTGAGTGTATGAATATTTTTCTCCTGCTACATTTGGAGGAATATTATTTCACACATATATATAATATTAAATTACACAAAATATTATTTCACACATCCCTTAAAAATTAGTAATAAATTATATGAAAATAATTATATATATATATATATATATATATATATATATATATTGCTCATCTACTTGGTATTGTTTATTTTATTGCAAAATTTTTCAGTTCCAAAATCAATTAGATAATTGATTTTACTCAATTTGGTATACAAGTGATTTTAAACTTAAGGCCTTTCGTCGCTAAAAAGGAACAATTCATTTTACATGCCTGATTCAAAAAATAAACGTAAAAATATTGTAGATAAGATGTATACAGCGCTGGTTATTAAAATTACAACATCACGAAATAATGATCTTACAAACGGCAAAATCACATGAAAAGAAAAAAAGGTTGAACTATTCAAATGAATGGTATTTCACCAAATTTGGATGAAATTGTGGAATTAAGTTCCCATTCAGAAATTGATTTGTGAAATCTTCACAGAATATCACGATATTCTGTGAAGAGACGAATTCTCAAATTAGAAAAAATGCTTACCAGCAAATATTGGTATTCAAGAGAAGCGGGATAGTTGCCTATCGAGAACATGAATTATCATTTCGTGGTATCAACATTAGCATTTTATTAACATCTCAACATTAGCTAGTCAATATTCAATCAGCACCGTGTGAATATGGAATCAATGGGTTGACGAGCGTCATACTGAATGTCATCCAATATCTCATCGGCCTCCCATGACGAGAGCCTGAGATGGCAGACTTTTGCGGTTGGCTTTGCAAAATTGTACAGTTTGTTTCTGAACCTATAGACAGGTAAAGAGCTATGTAGTGCGTCTAATATCCGCTCATACAATACGACGTTTTGACACCGCGTTGTAAACAGGCTAACGGCTTACAACTATTGTAACGTATACTAATATCTACTGCGTTAACTGTCTTTAGAAAAGACTTTCAATAAATACCGAGGCATATTCACGTATCGCAAGGAAAGAAATTAAAAAACTCCAAACCACTTAGCCCGATTGATTAACATGCAGAAGCGCAACATCTATCTCCAGAAGTTCAATAAAGTGAATGGGATCGAAAGCAGAACCTTTTGTTCGGAAGAAAGGTGTTCTACCTCTAAGCTCGATCGATGACATTTAGTGCAGCATGACTGTAAAGATGATGAAAATTTTTTTGATTTTACACACACACATTTGAATATAGAAACACATGTCAACTATAGTGTGCTTAACGTTAAAGCTGAATGCAGGAGTGACATAATATCTTTAGATCAGTCGCGCAATACAAAGTAGGCTTTTGAAGAAAATATCATCAGCTTTTAAAAATACATTTTTCTATGAATAAGTGACAATTTAACATACAGTAATAATCTGAGATACTTTCTTTTGTCTTCGGATTTTTAGATATCTATTAGTTTCGTGAAAATAAGAATTTAGTTAGGAGCAATCTATCCATTTTTGTTTTGTTAGAATTAAAACAGTTCCACATAGAAATTTTAAAAAAACGGGAGATTTTGATCCTTTCTCACTAACTGTGGGAAAATATATTTATGAACTTCCTGGCATAAATTGAAAATATTTATTCCCTGAATTTTTCAAAGATAAAACACAACCTTCATTTTCAAAATTATCATTTGTGTTTAACTAAGATAATGCGTTATATTTAGAATAAAAATATACTGTCCATAGAATTTTCTCAGTTTTAATTGCAATAAAAATTAATAAATTAGATTTACATAGACATATAACTTAATCATTCGAAAATACATCAGAAAGATGTCATTCGAAATTTACAGTTTATTTCAGTCACAAATCAAGCTTGAAAATAATACCATCAAGCTTGAAAATAATTTAAAAATTGCATATGAAGCAAGAAAATTATGTTAAAAATATTTTGTCATCGAAATTCTGTATGTACAGTTGTATATATCCCATAAAATAATGCGGATGTAATTCGAGTGTATTTGAATTTCACTGGTAAAAAGTAGTGACAGATTGTCTATATAGAAAAGTGAAAAAGTGTGACATATCGATTGTGACGAATAAAAATAATCTTGAAATGTGAAATCAATGGAAATAAGGGAACGACAGACCGAAGGAGCCCGATTGTAACGGTCATGAAGTATCATTGCTCTCATAAACACGCAAATGGTGCATATTGTGTTGAAAGGACATTTCACTGCATCCATAACCATATTCCAATGTATCATGTGAATAGTCTGCAACACATCAGTTAGTGTTCACGCGACCGATTCAATTCAATTGCAACACAGTAGAAAGTTCGACAAAACTTTACTGTTTCCATTACTTTTGACTACAAGCCAAAGCCGTTTGCATTTCTAATGATGCAACTAAATGATGATGGTAATGCCACAATAAACGAAATGGAACATTAAATGGCTGTTATCACAAGTTGTGGAAAGAATATTTTTGTTTCCTTTTGTCTCACATCAGGTTGTATTTTAAATAAATTAACATTTTTATACATATAATTTGGCTTTGATATTTATCTTTTTTGGTAAAAGCATTTTCTATTGTCAAATTTTTTAAAAAATTAATTTGGTTGATAACTTTTACTAAAATAAAATGTTAGACAAAATTTTTTTACCCAGTGTTTCTGGATACATTTCCTGAAATTGCAAAATATATGTTTCATATCTTTGATTTCCTCATAAAGAATTAAAAAAATACAGAAAGTTAATATTTCTGATTGAGTAATTTGATTAAACAGAAGACGGAACACGTAAATGCAATGAGGTATAAAAAACAATGAAGATTTCAGTTACAGGAATTGTATGCTAGTGAATCACATGTCTGTTTGAAAAAGTTGTGAACTTAATAAATGTAAGTATTAAGTTTGAGTTTTTTATTTTTGATGTAATTTTTCTCACTAAACTAAAATTTCAGTAATTGGCGAAATACTAATGGTCAATTAAATTGACATCTCTAAATGATAGCAGTATAAAAAATTAAAGCTTTTCTAGAATTTCTTGTAACACACAACAAAGTCATATTTGAAATAATTAAAGGGTATTGTAAATATTAAATACATGGATTAATAAAATTAATGTTATAGAACAGAATTCTGTACAAAATTATAATAAAAAATCATATAAATTAGAAAATTTAAATAAAGATATTAACTTACATTCCAATGAAATACACAATTAATAGATGTAAATTAACTAATTAATAACAATAAATAGGCGATGTAATTATCGTTTATAAGAATGTACAGAAAAAATAGTTCATCCCAGTGCAATTTTTATTTATTTTTGTCATAAGCTACAGTATATTTTAAAGAAAAGATTTTAAATTTTAAAAGGATTCTAGATTTTAAAGAAAAGATAAAAGGCAATTCACAAAAATGCAATATAAAATCACTGCAATATTGAAGCAAAGTGATTGGTCAAAACACACATTAATATATTTAAATAAATATATATATATATATATTTCCTCTTTTGTTTGGAGTTTGCATTTTTATTATTTAAACCTCCGAAAAACAGCTTTATAAACAGCACTTTCAATTTAATACTGACAAAAAAAATAATAAATAATAATAAATAAACATTTGGAAAAAAAGGAACACAGAGAAACAAGAGATTTAAGAAAAAAGAAATACATTAACTATTAAGAAATTCCATGTCATTTAATAATTGTATCATGGAATTTTTCTACTTTGAAATTTAGTTGCAATAATTAAAAAGCTTTTATGTATATTTATTCTGATTAATATTTGCTGCTTATAAAATTATGACTATTTCAAATTATTAATTTTGTAGTATTCAAGACATGGTTTATCAAAAGACTATGTGGTTAATGTTAAAAACAATCTAAGACCAAAATTTCCAAACATACCCAAATCACATCCATGAAAATTTCTTGATACAATCTAATAAGGAACAGAAAGATAAGTTAATATGATTTCAAACCTATAAATAAAACTAGAAATTTTAAATTTAAAAATTCCTTTCAACAATCTCAACTGTGGCTCACCATACAGTAGTGAAATCTTCAGACTAATCTCAGTCTCTATAAAACAGCAAAATATGGGAGTGGGGATTGTACTGTCTGTATGCACATGTGTCACAGTATGTTCTAAAAAGTTTTAGACTTTTTCTCCATGAAACGCGAATATTATGAAAAATCTTTCTAGAAAACAATCCATAGCTAATGATTAAATATGAAACAGTTTTCAGCTGTTAAACTGTCCTCTTCTCAGTACAAAAGCAATAACTAATTCCATATATTAATTTAGTATAAAAATAATTGAGTATCTTCATTTTTCATTGATTACATTATCTTATGATTCATAAAACACTACAAATTAAATAATAAAAAGGCAATAGCTTCTGTTTATTCAAGTTTTATAATACATTTTACATGAACACATTTTTCTTTTTTCATCAGAATCCAATTACAAAATTTTAAAAAGTTGTACAAAGCACACAAAAATTTCAATTTACTTTTGAAATGTAAATGACTCAGGGATATAACTTTATAAAATCAAACTGATTTTGGTATGAAATGTATACAAACATTGATAAGCTTATAACTGCCAGTTTCAGTTTCAATAAACAAAAACTCAACATTAATTCCTTAAACGAAATGTATTTATTTTATATAAATTTTCTCATTAAAATTATTTTACTTAAATTTGAGTCTGAAATATTTAAGCTCATTATATTATATCTAATCAAAATATAACGATTAAAAAGTCAAATCATTAAAGCATAAGCTTTAATACAACTATTGATAAGAAATTTATTTTGATGCTAAATAATAATAAAACTTGCCTAAGAAATTAAATGAGGATTAGAGAGAGAGAGGGGGGGTTCATGAACTAAAAAAAGTA
Organism: Latrodectus elegans; assembly: GCA_030067965.1. Classification (NCBI taxonomy): domain Eukaryota; kingdom Metazoa; phylum Arthropoda; class Arachnida; order Araneae; family Theridiidae; genus Latrodectus; species Latrodectus elegans. The sequence goes on from CM057813.1 coordinate 83,496,745, forward strand.
ATATTAGATTTATAATAAACAGTAAAAAATTTCAACATACTGCTATCACTATGGAAAAATAAAAGTTCTTCAATATGAAAGGTATTTAAAGATGAATACAAGCATAATAGCCATTACATGTACATTACTTAACTGAGCACTGGAAACACATGTTTTAACTTTAAATTATAACACTCAACTTTTAGAAGTTTTTTTATTTAATGGAAAAATAATTTTTTAATTTATTAAACAGTATTATTTGATATTCTCTGAAGGCTTAATGTTTGCACAATTTTTTCACTGTCCTATAGATAAAAAATATTACTCAGCAATCTCTATTTAAAAATATTTTGGCTGATGAAATTCTAGTTCTTGGTGTTATTTTCCAAGTTTAAACCATATTTCTACTGTAAATAACTTTTTGAATGTTACTAGAGTGTCATATTTCTAGACCTCTCTAAATATTTTAAATAATTCTTATAAGAAAATAATGGTTTATAAAATATTTACAGGTACCTCTTGAAAACACACAGCCTACCACAAAATGCTTTCCCATGCAGTTTTCAAAATAAAACATGGTAGTAAAAAAAAAAAAAAAAAAAAAATTAAATTCTATTTTTATCACCAGAACGTTTACAATTTAATGATATAAATTTAGTAGTATTAAAAGATGTTAATAAAGGCCAGATTGTGTGTGGGTGTGAGCGTTTGTGTATAGAGATACTAATATATATGTATACTGTAACAGCACTGCAATACATTGATATACTGTAACAAATCTACATTTTCCCACATTTAAATTAACATTGTAGATAGATAATTCAACCATTAATAAGATAAAAAAGAAAACATAAATAGTAGCTAGTTAATTTACAAGAATGTTTAAATTGTGCAGTACATTTTATTCTAAATATTTTTTCTAGTTTCATATTATATTGATTTATTGAATACCTATTTTAATGACAAGAATATCAATATGAAATGGAGAATGAAAACTAAAAATATTTGTTTATTAATAAATTAGTTGTCTTGTTTCACTATAATTAGTTATTTAAAAACTACAAAGGAGTTTAATAATGAAATCGTCATACTTTTCAAAATATATTCATCTTAGGTTAAAAACATCATTAGCATATATTTTTACCTTTTTTGTTGATAAAAAGAAGCTTTCTAAAATTTTACTGATGTACTAATTATTTGTAATCTTGCTCAATTAAAACATTAAACAATAAAAGGGCTTCATATAAATAGCATTTCTTTTTAGGAGTGCAAACATGTTCAAATATATATATAAAAAATTATCACAGTACATTTTTAAATAATTAATTACATAAAAATAATTGTAAAATGTTAGTTTTTAAATTTCTTAAATGAAAAATTTAACTATGAAAAAAATGGCACAATATCTATAAAATAGTGATTAAATGTATTTACACTCATAAAAAATTAAAAATAATTTAAATTATAAAAATATTAACTACCACTTTTAATTCAACGGATCAGAAAATTGTCCTAACATGAGAAAATATCTTAAAAGGAACTTTTATCACATTTTAGAATTCAAATATGTATCACCAAAAAATTGGAACAACCATATTTCAATTTTTGTATCAGCAATAATTTTTAAAAAGCATTACTTAAAAACATGTTAATTTTGTCAATTATACTTTAGTATTTAAAAGCTATACATCAAATGAGGAAGTTTTCAACTTCATGATATTCATGTATAAGTTGCTAATATAAATAAAGAAGTTAAAGATTTTCAGAGCATTTTGCTATTTAAAATTCATTTTAAAGCAATATTTTTAAAATCTATAAATAAAATAGAATGATTTAAAATTTTCAGTAATACTTTCTCTTTACTTAATGCTTATTGTATAATCTTGAGACATGAAATTCATTTTACGCTGATTCTAAAAAAAGAAATGATAAAAAGAATGAATTTGTGTTTTATTTTCAATTATGAAAAAATACAAAAAGTTTCTGATTAACAAATAGGATTCACTTCATAATTTGTAAAGAATGTTTACAATTAAAAACAAATGCTTACAAATTTAATGAAATGGCATAGTATTCTTACAAAAAATGAAGGAAAAAAATATTAATCACAATATGGTATTTGATGAAATAAATATGTCTTATTCCCAAAATGTATCACATTATTTGTCAATAGAAAGCACTGAATTTTTAAATTACATTTTAAAGAAAAAGCTTTAAGCAAATACATTTTTGAAATAGTAAACATTCTATTTTATAAAATATGATTCAAATGCACAAATGTACAAGACTGCACAAATGTGCATTCAAATGCGTAAATGCACAAATGTTACAAGACTTTAAATATTTCAAATAACATATATCCAATAAATACTTTAAAACTTAACCAAAACAATAATTTAAATAAAATCTATTTTGTATATCAAGGATATTTGCATTATTGTCACAAATGCAACACAACAAATATATTTGATGATTTCAATGATATATATTTACAAAAAATAATTTAGATTAGATGTATATACAAAAGTAGTTCATTCTATATTTACTTTAAGATGATTCTGATACAAAATACAAATTTGTATATTGAAAAATGGAAAAATATACTATAGTTCTGAAATTATTTTCCATAAAATAGTTAGAAAATACTACTCTTCCCAATCTATTTATACTACTTATAACAAATTGATAAATGTGTATTATAAAAGCTAACTAAAATATGAACTAAACCCAGCAATATAATTGAAAATCTTAGCATTTACTTTTTTTAAAATTTGATTTAGTTTCCAATTAAGATTCTATATTTGTTTCAAAATTAAACTTTTGGGAATTATGGAATAATCAAATGAGGCTGTTAACATCACAGAAGAAGGAAGGAAACAAAATACATAATGAAGTATATATACAAATTTATAATTTTTTTCAGTTTATAAATTTTCTATTCCATGGGAATAAACATTAGCAAATAAATAAGATACTGTTATTTTTTTATTTTCATCTTTTTCTTTTTTCTTTCCATTTCTTCTTTTCTTTGCTTTCGTTCTTCTTCTAGGTCTTCAAGGTATCCAAGTCTTGCACTGTAAAATAAAAATCGTTCTGAGTACTGTGTTGAACAATAAGATCTTCAAATAATTAAATCAAAGTACAGAATTACTTTTGAAAAAAATCAAATTTAATGCAAAAAATTTATATTTTGAAAATTTATGGTTGCTAATAAAATAGTATTTTTCACATTTGCAATCTTTATTTTTACAGAGAAGGCAAATAAAGAGAAAATTCACTGCACATGTTTAACAATAATTTATAGGTTAGCCATTTTTAAAACATAAGTAATAAAAATGTTTCTGCTAAGGTAAAATTACTTTTTTAGAGTCATTACTTCAGCAGTAATATCATATTATACAGATGAAAAATTTCCCTTAATTCTAATGACATATCAATAACATAAATATGAACTGGCCTTTCCCTTACATATTTTTATTTTATGCTCTTTAAACAAACACATTAAAAACCAAGAAACTAATAATTTAGTTTTTCTCTGCTCTACAAATGAATTTTATACTTGAGTAGGACTTATAGAACATTCAAAGTGCTACAAACAAACATGTTTAAGGTTAGAAAATAAAATATAATTTTTGATTTTTAAAATAATATATTTTAAATGCAAGGAATAGCAATTTCCTATTTATGGCACTCTTGTTTAATCACGTTAAATGTCTTATATGAACACAAATATTTAAATACAGTTTAAAGTGTAAGCAAACCAATGCAAAGCATCCATTCACGACGTGTAAATTAAACCATCAAATAATTGAATCAATGGCCAGAAAACTGAACATTTCAGTGCTGACTTGACTCAAAACAGCACTGACATCACACTCTTCAATCAATAAGATGAAACAAAGAATGGTAACCATATTATTTAATTTAAAAAGGTGTAAGTTATTATGATCCAGAATAACAGCTAATTCTATGTACTCTTTAAAAGTTCTAGACTACATAATCATGATCTAAATACTTGAGAGATTCAGAAATAACTTATGTATCATAACTATTACATAAAAATAGTAGAAGTTGCTTCTTTAATTTCCAACAGAAGAAATATGCATTATTTATCATGTAATTTAATAACTCTAAAATTATTTTTAATAAATTGTATTGAAAAAAAATTATCAAAATACTATTATAAAACTTACCATGGAATGGAGAAAATTCTTAATCAATTAGAGATGATTACATTTATTTTATAAATTGCAAATTAAGAGTACCAAAATAATAACTGAAAGATACTTGAAAATATGCCTTCAAATTCTTATACTAATAACTTATTTTAAATTCAAAAAATTTAAAATAGTATTTTACAAACCTTTTCATTTCTTCTTTCATTTGTTCGGAATAACTAGTTTCAATAATATCATCATCATCTTCATCAACATATCTAAAATTGAAATGTAAAACTGCAGCAACATGATAAAAAGAATTTAAATTGATCAAAGTGCACAAATTTGACTTATGAAATTGTATACAATTGTTCTTGGCTTAACATAAATTAAAAATACTCTTAAATTTGAAATATTCTAACTTTAACCCAGAAAAATGGTACTTATTAAAAAAATTTCATATTAATGATAGTAACAGTCACTAAGGTATACACTTTTATATAACATTGAAGCTTTTATATACCTAGAGAGCTTAACTAAATAAAAATTGATTGTATCAAAGTTTTTACTTTTGGATTATAAGAGAATGTAAATGACAAGAGAATAAAAGGGTAAAAAAGTAATGAAAAGGGCAAAAATAATGATGATTAACATCATATTAAAATGGAATACAAGTTTGCTTTGTTATTTTACACTATACACAAGATCACATGAGTTTCTTTTATAAACATTATAATGTATTTAAACATTTAACAATAAATACAAATAAATAAAATATACATTTAGATATGAGAAAAAAATTCCAAAAACTAGTACTAATATCAGTTTTATTCCTTTTGTATAGAAAATTTTAGTAAAAAAAATTGCTTATGAAATAGCAAATTACAAACATACTATAAACACTGAATTTTTAAATTTTTCAATTCTAATTACATTGCAATTATTAGTTACAAAATTAATTAGCATAATTGATTTTTAGTGTGTTGAGAAATATTTTTAATGTGATTCAAAGCAAAGTTGCCCTCAACATTATTTTCCTGATTAAAATTAATTTCATTATAACATAAAGTACTTATTAACAAGATGATACCAATGAGAAATAATATTTCACTCCATTTGAAAATTTATCTAACACATAGTTTTCTAACTGGGTCCCTAAATTGAAAGTAAAAATTAGTATATACAAAAAATTTCCTATAAAGACTTGAAGCTAGTGAATTAAAAATAAATAAATGCCTTATAAATTTTTTAAAAAATATCTTTTTATTTAGAATACTTACATAATTATAATAAATGCACAGGAATAAATATTATAAATATATTAGGAATAATAAGTTAGCATTCTCTTAAAGAAAAATTCATGAGAGAGAGCATTCAATAAAATAAACTGTCATTTAAAATATCTGATGACAAGAAACCTATGAATCAAAGTATATACTTTTTTAGTGATATAACAAAAGGCATTTTCCAAGGATATTCTCATTGACAAAATACTGATACTTCTATAAATTTTGAATTCTATTATATTTCTAGTAAAAACACAAATATAATTAATAAATATAACATAAACATAACATATAATATAATAAAGCATATTTAATTCAGATTTCGTTTCCCGACTTAAATCCAAACAAAACTTTAAATAAAAGGACATGCAATTTTTTAAATTACCATAATTTATTACGGATTTTTCTTTTTCGATAATCAAAAACACAAAGGCAGGTTGATAATTTTGTGTATTGCTCATTTTACTGAACTCATTAAAAAGCTGAGCATTAATTTTCAATAAAATGTTAAACAATACAGGATACAGTGTCTGCATTGTTTAATGTATTCAAGAAAGAAATATTTTTATTATTATTTTTTTATTTTCAAATGTTTTAGGAATGTTTTAACACAATTTAAAATTACAAAAACAAAGTTTTAAAAAGAAATTAAAAGATAGGTCACTCTACTATTGTTAATCTTGTATTTTTCTAAAAGATCCCCAATTACTATTTCTTTCAAAAATTTTAAAAAAAATATTGCTTGATACCAAATGCTGCATAACAGCTAGTTTACAAGTAATGTATTTAAAAAAAACAGAAGTTAAATAAAGACTATATTATTACATTCTTTTATATACTTCAAATATATAATTCAGTTTTTTTTAGAGCTTTAACATTCTAAGCATATTTTTAAGAGTATAAAGGGGCTTGGAAAATTAATCCATGTATTTCTTAATCAATATAAATTAAACTAAATTAAAACAATGACAAAATAAAACAAAACAATTATTAGGTTACACTTCATAACTATAAAATAATAAGAAATCATTCACTAATCAGAACTAAAATGAGTTGAGCCTTGTTGAGAAAAAAAAATTAGTAAAACTTCTTCGACTGTGCATTTTTTGTAAATACTATTATTAGTTATTAAATCATTATTTATTAAAAACTTATTATTTTCTTATTTCATATAAAACAAGGAAGACAGGTAACTTATTTTACTTAATCCATCAATAAACTAAATATGATAAAAAGAGTTTTTTGTTCTTTTTAATAACAACTACTATGAAGTAATTATATTGACATTAATTGTTTTTGCAAATATAAATATTATTTAAAAAATTCAACTGCACTGCTTTTATGCTGTAATGAATTCATGAACACAGCATTATTTCAACGCAAAGATATGACTTATACAAATTGTTAATCAAAAACTTAATACTTAATGATAATTTCAATTTAAAAAAACTGAAAACTTTGTAAATTCTTTTAACTTATCCACAAAAATAAAAAAAATTTCTCCAATGGGAAAAATTTTTTTTCTAGGAAATTCAAAATTTAAATGCAAGAAAAATATTTATAAAACAAAAAGTGAATTTTCATACTTGCTACGATCATAACCAAATATTTGTTTGATATATTGAGAATAATTTTCATCTTCAACAGAAGGTCCATCATCAATGAAATCACTCATATCATCATCTTCGTCTTCCTCCTCATCATCATCTTCAATAACACGAGCAGGTCTTTTCTCTGTAATAATTAAAAATACTTCACTTAAGAATTAATTTTAATAAAAGCTTCATTTGAGAACTTTAATAAAAGCACATGAACTCTCCCATTTCTGTGTTCTTGCATATGGGAAGTAAAGGTTTAATTGCAATGCTTTCTTTTGTGGTTAAGAAACAAAGGCATTAACCTTTGTATCATCTGAAAAAATAGTCAACAGATTACATAAGTTGCCCAAACTTAAATTATCCTTTTTCTAAAATGCTTTCAGAACATACAGATTAATACATTAATATTAAATAGTAATAAATCACTGACTGGCACACACAGTTTTTTTTTATTATTAATATTTAATTCAGGAAATAGTAATACAACTGATTTTTAAAATGAGAAAGCTATAGAATAAGCTTCTAAAGACATTTTGCATGAAAAAAAAATTTCAAAAAGTACAATCTAAAAATAATTAAAGGCATGTATTAAGAATTAATGTGACTACATTAATTAACAAAGTTAAGGCTTTCAGTATGATATAAAGTGTTTGACATATTTAATATGTAAAAAATAAATTGTAATAAACTTGTCAACTCTTTGGTTTAAATAACCAAATACACAATGTTACAATTGACTACTACTTGATTTAAATAGGTTTAATAGACAATAAAACTGAATTTTCAATTGTATGAATACAACTGAATATCAAAATGTTTTCACATAATAAAATAAAAAAAAAGTCTCTGAACTCTTAATTTTTAGTTTTAATGAAAATAAAGAATATTAGGTAATTATTTTCATGGTTAATGTTAAATTAAACAAAGGAATTTCTAAGATTTGGAATTTTTATTTATGTACTTATTATATAGAAAAATAAGTGGCCGAATAAATATATTTTTGGCAATTAGAAAGACATTTTGAAAGCTACAATCCGTAAATTAACATTTAGTTTCCTAGGTAAAGTAAACTTATGTATTAACAGCAGTTATAATAGGAAATTTTCATAAGCTATTACTTCTCATACATAAGTGCCACATAAAATCAAATAGTCTCTTAAAAATTTGAAGACATTCATATATATAACAACCACTTGAAAATAATCATTTAGAAAATAAAAAAAGTACACGATTAGGATTTTAATTCTACATTTGACATAATAATTTTCAAAAGTATATTTGCATTGAATGGTACAAATTCTGACTAATGATATTTTTCATTTGGTGGAATTGAAAACATTCAGTAAAAAATATAAATATTATTCATAGAGAGATTAATGAAGGTTTAATGTTTTCTAGATGATTTCCATTACATTTCCTTGTGACTTACTATTTTGCCAACCATTATAAAATTTATTTTAAATAAAGATGACATAATTGCAATTTTAATGGTTTATGAGCATTAAAGAATTTAACAAATATTTAATATTCTAGAAAGAAATAAGTGACAAAAATTTTCAGGCTCTAGCAGCAAAAGTTAATTAAACATTTTAAGTAATAGAATGTTTCAAGCAAGATTTTAACAAACTAGAAAGTTTAGACATGAACAGATGTTTCAGAATGCTTATTGCTAAATATAATTTTGGCACTATATAAACTTTTGGTTAAAAAAATATTTAATTTTTGCATCAAACATCAGTTAATTAAGAAAATTGCTACCACAATTATGTTGGTAATTTTGGTACTGCAATATCATACTTCACCTAGAAATTAATATTAACAATAATGTCATTATTTCTTTCAAATAATTGATGCTCAACACAGAAATTCATTATCAGAATTAATTCTAAAATATGGGAAAAAGCCCAACAGCTCAAAGTAATAAAAAACGAAAAATATTTATACATTTTAATAATAAAAATATTTTAATTAAAATAAGTAATAAAATTTAGTATTTAGCTAGCATGATGAAAAACTTAAAGAAGTCCTATCTTTGCTGATATATAGTTAAAAATAATTCAATCAAAACTTAGTGATATACAAATAACATAATAAAAAGATTTCACTCAATACAAGATTAATCATTCTTATTTTAAAGAAAATACGCCTATTTTCCCCAAGTTTGCAAGTTCGTAATAAATATCAAAATATTCAATATAAAAGTTTCTTAATATTTTATGACTTAAAATAACAAACTTTTAATTTTATTCATGAAAAATTGATATTATTGAAATTACTTTGACTATTTTAAAAAGGAACACTATCTCTAAAATTGATAAAAAAAATTCAAAAAGTTAATATTTGTAAAAATGTGTAATAACATATGAAAATATGTTAAAAGTACACGTGTAAAATTCCATTAGCCAGGAAAATTGGGACAAATCCTACCAAACGACAACAAATTATTTTATTTCCCACTGCATATTTAATGAGAACTACAAGAAAAAATTATTTTAAAAATGTTAAAATAAGTGTGATAATAATAAGGGTAATCAATTATTTAAACATTTACTAAGACACATATAGCACTGTTTATTGACTTTAATGCTTAGCTATTATAAATATTTCTTTAACTACAACACAAAAACTATTTAAATTTTAAAAAAAAATCATAAAGAACATACTAGCAGCCAAAACAATTGTATTCAGTTATGTAGTAAGCACATCTTTTCATCATTTTGGGGAGAAAAAGTAAAGAAATAACTATTAAAACTGAATATTTGTTAAATTGTTTTATAGTTGTTTATTAAATTGTTGAATTTGAGTGTTAAGCAGACATCCAAACAGCTGGAAAAAATGAACCCTCAAATCAATGTGTAAGACAGTAGTAATTTTTTCATCATAATTACTATTTAAATACTTACATTATAGTAATCAATATATGTTAACATTTTCACAGATATTTTTATATGTATAGAAATATATGGCAATTAAAGTTAAAAAATACTCACTTTGAGGAATTATTGGTTCCAATAACCTTCTGGGTGGATCTAAATAGGGGTTTTTATGGAAAGTCTTCTTAGGTGGTGGCTTCAAAACAGAGCTCTTTTGGGAAATTGTGTCTGTTTTTACACTAACAGATTTTTCAACAGTTTTTTTGGGAAGTAGTTTATTTGTTCCAGAGTTAGATGAAATTTTACCATTGATAGGAGTAGGATTTTTTTTAATGTCAGTTGGTCGCTTTACTTTTTCTGCATCATCATGAATATTTAATTTTTTCCTTTGTTCCTCTAAAGAAATACGATATTTTTCTGCCAATTCTTTTTCTAACTTTGCCTTCACTTTTTGTTCAATATCAGCAGCTATTTGCTTCTCTAAATTCTCTGCAAACTGCCTTTCAAGCTTTTCACGGATTTTTCTTTCAATATCAGCGGTTAAAGCCTCTGTATCAATTTTTGGAATAGGTGAAGATTTTGGGGATGGCACAACAGATACAGGCCTAACTTTTCCAACAGATTTTTTAGAACTGGAAATCTCTTGGATAGGCTTCTTGGAAATAGAAACATTTTCTTTGGACTTAACAAGTACCTTGTCACTAACTGCTCCTGGTTTGAGTCCTTTCATGTCACTGGATTGGAGTTTAGAGGATGGTAGTGATTTTGGTACATTAGTACTGGAAGTTTTGTTTTTCAAGGAACTATCAATTCCTTTTGTTGAAACACCATTTGAACTTTTAGGAATTTTGAATTTTGCAGATTCATTTGTAGAACTTGAAGTCCTGTCTTTTTCAACATGCACCACATGAGGATTTTTTGTGACAGTCCTTTCTTCAGTTTGTTTATTGTTAGTTGGTTTGCGAAGTATACTAGGTTCAATACCTTTTTCCAAACGTTCTTGTTTTCTTAGCATCCTAAGACGTTCTTCTTCAGCTAGCCTTCTTTCTTTTTTGGTCATAGGTCTTTCTTCTTCTTTCTTTTTTGGTATAACAATTGGTTCATGCATCTTTTTTTCAGCAACTTTTAGAAGTTCAGTATAACTCAATGATGAAGATGGTGATGGTAGTGGTCTAACAGGTTTATGAACTCCATTTTTCTGCATTGAATTTTTATCCTTGCTTTTAAAATCATTTCGATCTTCCTCTATATGTTCATCACATAAATTATCATCAGTTAACTCACTATTTTTAGATTTTCTTTTTCTCTTTCTAGGGAGCAATTTTTCTTTTTCTTCAAGTTCAATACGAACCTTCATTCTTTCTTTTTTATCCATCAAATGTTTTTGCTGTAATTCTCTTTCAATTTTCTTTTTAGCCAAAATTTCATCTTCGGAAAGCCTTATTTTACTGAAATCATTGTCTTTAGTACGAGATGCCATAATTTTAGCTTTTTTATTGTTTTTGGAATTTTGAGATCGCAGTTCCAGGAGCTTTTCCTTTTGTTTACGAGCTTCAGCAGCTAGAAAAGAAAGGATTAATTGAAATATCTTTAACACAAATATTAATAAAATATTAACATTAAATAGTAGTTTCAAAATTAAAACTATATAAATAAAATACATTAAAAAATTTGAATGGATAACAAGATAAAATAACTGACAAAAGTGAAATACTTTAGCAAACTAAAAAGTTTAATAATCAAAAGAAATGTTGTTACAGAAACACTAATCAGAGTACATTTCTGAAATGATTTTTCAATATTAAATACCTTACTCTAGGAATTTTTATTTATTTATTTATTGTAAATTACAAATGAGATTCTTAAAAACAAGGAAAGTTACAATATTTTAAAAAGGAAATACTGTTTATGCTTTGCAAAATAACTTCTAATATAGGAAGTAATATACCTTAATCACATTTAAGAATAATTCCATGCATTTAATATGAATGAATTTCATATAAATTATTACATACTTTGTGAAAATATTTTTCTGATAGCGTTAAATTTTTTTGTTTAAAATCTTATTTCATTCATTTAAAATAATCTTAATTTTTTTTTTTAATCTCATTTTGAGTTATTAAAAATAAAAGTTTAAGAATTTAATTTTCTTCCTTAAAACTTTTCAACAACAATTTTTCATATTTATATAATACAAAATATTTTAATGGAAATTTAAATTTTAAAATGAAAATATTAATTGTAGCTCTTCATACAAGTTTTTTTAAAACTATTTAAGCATTTTTAATCAATATTTGAATATTATTAGCAAGTGTAGAATAATTAAAATTTCCCTTTCAAAAAATATAGAAATAGCTGAAAAGGTTGCCATTCTTTGATTTTAGAGTATGTGACATGTAAGAGTGACAACTTCTCTCATTTATGATGTTTTATCAGTTAAACTTGAATTGATTATTTGAAGCTAAACGTCCTTTTTTTACACGTCTGGACTAGTTAAACTAAAGTTTAAAATTCAATTAAGATTAAGATTTTTAACAAGACAAAACTTTTCAATTTTAATGACTGATGATCATTTTATTTCATAAGATTTGAATTGATAATAACAGAACTTTAGTGGCTCAATAGCTTCATATACTGCTTCTTGTTAAGGTCAGAAAAGTGAAGCATCATTTCTCATGGGAGACTGACTGCATTCTCCCTAACTTGGGTGTTGACACTGCACAGGTTAGGGATGTGCCCACATTAATCTGACTCCAATGTCCTTCTGCTGGTGTGGATGTAGAGAGGAGCAAATCAGGCTTGACCTTATCATCTGACTTTGATTCTAAATTACAAAGTGCTTAGTGATAGCTAGAATTAAAAACCTGTTAACCTCAAAAAGTACAATCTGGGGCTCACCTCTGCATCATTATATATACGCACGTTTGAATGTATGTATTGAAAATAACTTTAAATAATTCATCATTTAACAAATAACAATGAATTTAATTTTAACTTATGATTAATATTTCCTCGTTTATTTTTGCCTAAAAATAAAATAATAACTAACTAAATCTTAACTTGTATAATATTTAGATTAGAATTTTATCAAATTATCATAATAAAAAAGAAACTATTTAAGTAATGTAAATGTTTTCTTGCTTTTTGAATGAATAATGTATAAAATTTTGGCTAATGCTTTTTTTGAAAACTTTTCCATTTAAATAATGTTAATTTTAAATAAGTCAAATCTTAAACTCATGAAATTTATGCAGAAAAATATCAGACAATATGAATTATTAAAAAAAAGATTATTCAATAAATTATTTGTCTAAAAACAATCAAAAATGCTACATGACTATAAACATTACAAAATTTATTCATAATATTGATTATTTAACATTAGTATTAAAAATATAGAAATTGTAATTTAATATAGCAAATTAATATAGATAATTTTCAGTAAAATAATTTTAGTCACTTTTGTAAGTTTAAACAAAAATTACTTAAAAAAAAAAAAAAAAAAAAAAAAAAACCCGAATGTGTACTAAAAAATTAAGTGATTCCATTTTTCTAAAAGAGGAATTTGTAACAAAAAGAAAAAATAAGATAATGTAAAATCAAAACTACAATCAATAGTTGGCAACTTAACATTTATACAGTTTATCTTCAACAATTTAGTTAAACTATTCTTGGTATGTAAAAAAAAAGTATATTTTGAGAAGATACCTTTTGCTTCCTCTTCTGCTTTTTTCTTAGCAAGGAATCTTTTGATGTTTTCAGACTGAACTGTTGATTTGTCTGGTTTTTTTGGCGGAGGAAGAACAGTACTATACCTCTTGATTGAGGACTAATAAAATAATTTAAAGGGTAGAGAAAATTTTTTATAAATTTATATATACATATACACACACATACTATATTTATGAATACATTATATTTAATGCATGAGTTTAAAAAATAATTGTTTAAGAAAAGAGAAAAGGTAAATCATCTTCACAATTTATTGTAAAAATATTAGAAATTTATCAGTTTTTACAATAAAGCTTATTAAAAATTCATTAAGAAGTTATTATACTTCATTATTAAATTATTACATTTCCTAAAACAATTCATTAATAAATTATTACATTTCCTAAAACAATTCATTAATAAATTATTACAATTCATAAAACAATTCATTAATAAATTATTACAAGTCATATAAACTTAACACAATACAATTTATTTAAGATACACCAGAAATTTAAGTCAGCTTTGATTTGAAATTAAAATACTAATAAAAATATACTGATTAATAAAACTTTTGTTTAAAGTTATGGCTTTTCCATCTTTAAATTTTTAATTTATGAATTTGTGAGTTCACAACAGAACAAATCTTAAAATAAAGAATAAAAGATAAATGGTGGTAAATTGAACATGAAATGGTAAATATTGAGACATTTCAAAATTCTTTAATACAAACAAGATAGTATAGTTAAAAAAAATGTGGAGTAATATTCAAATAAAACTGCAATATCAGTTTAATTTGCCACTCAATGATGATTTCTTGTACATGAAGTTTTATTAAGACAGTTATTTAGTTTAATATAGATTCAAAACTAATAAAACCATCAATGTGCAAGGTGGAATTCAAACCTATGAAATGTTTATCAAAAACTAATGCTAACCATTCAGTTGCCAGCTATATCTACTTCAACATGACAGAAAATTATTTGATATGATTCAAGAGTGTAAGAAGTAAAATTAAATATTAGGCAACAATGTTGCATTAGAATTCAAATTTTAAGTGTATTTATGTCTCAAGTATTGTGTATATTAGAATAAAACCAGAATAAAAAAAAATGACTGAAACTAAACCTGCATACACAAAATATTTATTTATTTCATTGAATATTATAGAATGCGTATTACAGTCAAATTTTAAAAATATAAAGAGAAACAATAAAAAGTACTACACTTTATATTGTATAATAAACTAAGAATATTATTTGTAATCATTCACACAGCATTATGAACACAAAAAAAAGATGGTAATAAACAAATCATTGGTTTATGTTATTAACATTCAATGTCTCAAGATATACTTATATTATAGACTGAAATATTGTAACTTCTCAAAAGCTTTTATGTATTATCGAAAAAAAAAGTTCATTGACTAATTTTCTAAGTACCATGTATTGTTTCTGAAGTTCTTGTCACTAACAGTATGTAATATTAATTAACAGAGATAATTTAAGAATTTGCAATAAGTAACTTTCAGTTTACTGTTTAGACTTTTTCAGATATTTATAACCTGTTCAAAAAGTTTTCTTGTTTTGCCAATAAAATATGAAAAATTTTCAAATGTATATGCAAAACTAATATAATGTATAATAATAAATAAAATAAACCCCATAATAAACGCTTAAAATATAATTTTTCTTTTAAAATCATGAAAAAAATAATCAGTCAAAAAATTTCTTAAAGCTAGAAATTATCATGAAATTAATGAAAGATCTATAGATATATTAATACATATGTATAATTTAAAAGTAAAAACATATTTATCAATGTTAGAATAAAAAAATTAGCATGGTTAAAATCAAAGTAATAAAATTATCAAAGTTTATGGAAAGATTTTCTTGACAGAGAAAAATTCTACTGAAAAGGATTTCTCAGAAAAATTCAATTTTAGGATCATGTTACGCTTATTTAGACAACCATAGAAATATCATGTATGATGTATTAAATGTAATCCTCAAATATGTAAGCAGAAAAACAATAAGTTTATAAAAAATCTGGTCATATCTGAGTGATAAATATTATACAATTGTAACAATTTACATGCTATTAAACTATATATAAATAAGTTTATTTAGGTTACCTCATATTTTGCTTCATCCTTATTATAATTAGCAACAGTAAGTAACTTTTGAAAATCCATTTTAATACTTTTATAAAAACACTTTTGAGATTTACTCAAAAATGTAAAATTGTATTCAAGTCATTATGAATTTAACAACGTGTATTCCTGACAGAAAATGCTAGATCCTGTGTCACACGCATACACACAGATTTTAGTACAGCAAACAATTATTCTCCGACTTGTTTCAGATGGGAAAAATAAAAGTTGATAGAAGTATCATCAATGAACCCAGCGTAATTTAGCTAATTCCCTATTTTACAGAAAAATTGTAAGAAAAAAAAGAAAATCTTATAATAAATATCATTTAATTTATGTTGCAAATTTAGTTTTGAAATTTTATAAGTTTAATCTTCTCATATTTTATGAATAATTTTTTTTTTTTGAAATTTAATTCCTGTTTTTAGGATATATGATTTGGCAACATAACAAAGTTAAATATTTTGTTTTGGTTTTTCTTTTAATTTTTTTATGTTGGTATGCATTGTATATGTTTTATTTTATCTTATGCATGCTTTGAAACAATTTCTGAACCATTATTCATAGACAATATTGATTTTAAAACTACATTTTATGACATTTCCAATAAAACTAAAATTTATTAACTTAATTTTTAAATGTGGCTCTGGAATCTCTTTTAGACTTATGTTTTTCTTTAATCTCTTATAGTAAATATTAAGGTATGGCGGATTTTACGTTTATTTGTAAAAAAATAATAATGTTGGTTGAAATATGTATTTTTTTATATTTGGGAACTGTAAACTATTTTCCTTACAATAATTAAGGTTTTGCATAATTGTTTTTCATTTATTATTAATTGTATTGTTTGATGATATTTATCAACGATTAATTAAGTTGTAATGAAAAAATTTGAATAAAAACTAGCATTAAGTTTAATTTATTATTGTGAGATTTCCCTCATTTATTTACTATATGTTCACTGAGTTTTGTAGAAGGTTATCTTTGTGATAGAACATAAGATTTTATCTTAAATTATAAAATATTGACCTTTCATAATGTGTTAAAAACTGATAATATGAATTTACATGTACAAATGTATGGTCGTTTTATATTTTGAGTTATAACTCTGTAGGTTACTTTTATTTAAGTAGGACCACTTCTTTAGCTACTTAATTATTGGTTTTCATAATATACTCTTAAATTACAATATTCAATTCTAAAACACATACATTCTATACATATAAAATTCTATTGCTATACGGACAAGCCACGTATGTTTTAATTAAGATGTATGCATTTGTAAGAATCTTAACAGCTTTTTAAAATATTGTAAACAAAATTTAATATTTAAATATTAATCTATAAATATTTGAATTTAATTAAATATGTTAATGTCATCTCACATGATATAGTTCTATAATTGGATTTGTTAAAAGTGATTAAGCATGCATACATATTATATCACACCATCCCTTCACATTTTGAAAGATCGCTTTAAATACTCCTAAAACTTAATATCTTTATCACTAGAAGGAGGATAGCTACTTTAAATCATGCTTGTTTCAATATTTATTGTTTTTTGGTTTAAAGTGTATGTTTTACGATTTGAAAAAGAAAATCAGCTAACTCTTGACAAGTTATAAACAAGAATTATTCCATTACTTTTAAAACTTATTTGTATATATTTAGTTTCATCACTTTACTTATTTATCTTCTAATTGATTATATTCAATATAAATCCACATGATTTCACTCTCTTATAATAGGTTATAACTTTTTTTTATTTTTTCACTTTAAATCAATCCTGTATGTTGTATAATAAAGTAAATATGCATTATATTAATGCAACACATTATTAAAATGTGAACTTACTTTACAAACTAATTAAAAAAATGTTTTAAATAAATGATAAAATAGGTGCATTCCTGTAAAATTTATGTTTTATGAAATTAATGAAATATATCGAATCTAATGTCTATTTTGAACTATTATACTCTTTTGTTACTATTATATTTGCAAGTAATCTACATGAATATTCTACATATATATATAATAAGCGAAAACTATATAATAAATTTTGCATGCTATGTTTTTATTGGAAAATCATGATTTAAAATTCAACAATTTCAATTTTGCATGATACAGTTTGTAAAATATGTATTTCTTTAATCTTTTTATTAAACATCATTAAATACTTTGCAATTTTATAAATGTTTGTATATATATTTGTTTAAATAGGAAAAAAGCTTATAGAGAATAAATTAATTAGCTTAAATTGTTATTATTCTTCTTTTACAAACTTTTCAAAGTGTTCCTGATCCATAGGTACTTCTACAGATGTAATTTCAATTTCTTTTAGAAATTTAGAAGTGACAGGAAAGCAAAATACCAGAGTTAGCACACACATATCATGTATATTTTGTTATACCTTTTTTTACATCCTTTTATTTCCTTTTTCATAAGCTGTATAAGGAAACTAATTTTCTTTTTAAATTTTTTAGTGTAGGACTTTTATCAATTACTGTATAAGTGTAATAATTTTTCATATGATAATTTTTTTCACAATAAATGTTCGCAATTTGCTACAAGTAAGGCTCATGTGTATAAGATTCTATGAAATCTTTCATTATTCACACTTTGACAAATGAAACATAAAACTAAATGGTAGATATTTTTCTGAGTGTTGCCTAAATTGCCTTACACATCCCTATGATAAGATATATTAGACACTTGAAGACTTCTGATTACTTCTTATTTTTGTTCCTTATTAAAAGAAAAATCAGAACTTGCCAGAATTTTACCAATCATCAAACTATTCCACATATGATGAGATTTTCTACCTCCAAGCTACAATTATATTTGTAGGACAGGATTTACATCTTTAATTGGAAAAATAAAGTTAATTTAGTTGGGGTTTACATGGTTACCATGGAGATGTTTTCTTGAATAACTATGGTTATATCCTGAAACTAATTTGACAAACATTTAGTGATTCATTTGCTAATATTTCATCCATAGAAATAAAAAATTCTGATAAATATTGAGTGCGAAATTAATATTTAATGAGTTATTTAACATGTTCTCAATGAAATTGTTACAAAATGATTACATAGGTTTGTACATTCAAGGCATTGTTTGTAAGAAGTATTACCATTCATTAAAGATAAATAATCAAAGATAGAAGATAAAATGTGAAATATACGAGTGCATATAAACAAATATCTCCATAGAATTATGTTTAAAATATGCATTACATCCAACATAAAATAAAACTGTCAATTAAAGTTGTTGGTAATTGTTTTATATATCATAATAAATTGAGTAAAAAATTAATTTGTACCCTGAAATTATAAATCATTTCACTTCTTCAACATTTATATTAGTGTATGTTATTGCTTTGATGGACAATAAATTATTGAATGGTATGGGGGATTTTACAGTGGCTCATGTTGATAGTGAAATGCTTGCATGAGCTTTTAATTTGGTAGTTTCTGTGTTAGATTTCCACTTATTATTATATTATTTTTATAAATTACTATCTTTTTTCATTTCTGTCATATGCTATAAATCTTCTATACTTGCATGCCATATTACTGAAATTTTTCATATTTAGAATGATTTTATTATTTCTAATCTCTAATGTTTATTTTCTACCAGGTAATTTGATAGCCATGTCTAGTTTTAGCTGTGTGAGAAAATCTCTATGTTGCGTTAATTTACTCTTCTGGGTAAGTACTAGTTTGAAATTTGACTTGTCTTTAAAATTCTTAAAATTGAACATTTGCAGATTTTTTATTTATTTATTTATATTTTCTCTATAAATACTTGTAAGGGTAAACAAATAACTGTACTAATAAGTTTTAAAGAAGGAAATGTTGTATTTGAACATATTAAAAAATAACGTGATGAAAAAAATAAAATTTATATGATAATATAAATAATTTAAAAATTATTAGTCATTTTTATAGCAGCTTTTTTAAAACAGCAGTTAGTCAGAAGACATAAATATACCAGATTAATTGGTTCATAAGTACGTTAACAGAACATGATGAACTTTGAAAAGCTATTTTCTATTTGTTTAAAATGGAGTTAAAAAATTTTTATTATTATTCTCTTTGAAATTTACTTTATCAAAGATTCAAATATGTTAAAAATATTTGATTTTTGGTAAATTACATGCAAGCAGAATGTTTGAATTATGAAAGTGGAATTAAAATTATCTTCAATTCATATAATGATCATCAATATATTGTTGTTTATCAATAAAAATGCAATATTAAAATAATTTTTATTTGAAAGAAATATAATTATGTACCTTGTAATTTGATTTAAAGAATTTTTTGTTGAATAGTGAAGAGATAATCTTTGAATATTAATTCTGTAAGTAAATTTTAAAATATGATATTTTAAAAGATATAAGCATTAAACTGTATATAATATATGTGTGTGTGCGCACGCAACATTTCCAGTGCAATTTTTATTTCAATATCAGATAATTTAAATTTTTATTATAAAATTTTAATATTAATCATGCCATTATTTCCTTCTTAAAGACAATAAAAATTTGTTAGAGAATTTTATGTAATTTGACAATTTTAATTTTATTGCTATATTTTGCAGGAGAAATAATGTGTCAGATTCTAAAAGTATTCATAAATATTAAGTTAATTGTGCAATTATGTTCTAAACAATTACATAAGAAGTGTTAATATCATTAGTCATAATTTTTCTATCACAAAAAGACAAACCATACTAAAACTATTTGTTTTTATTTTATTTTATTTTATTTTTGTGAGCAATATATTTGATAAAACACTAATTTGTTATATCAAATATATTGCTCACAGATTTTACTGCAGGTTGTAGAACACATGAAATGCTGAAATTCAAGTGATTAACAATTGTAATCCTTATGAAATCATTAATTCTTACAGTCCCAGTCTTTGCTTTGACTAAATCCCTCATCAGACCTTGAATTATCATGAATTTTTGATTTATCAAATAATAATATATTTCCACTAAATGGTGCCATCTCGAGCTTCTCAATAAATAGCAATCCCCTCTTTACCTCACTGCTTTGTATATTCAGCCAACTCCCCCTCCCCTTTTCCTGAGCCGAGCTGGCAGCCAAATGGTTTACGCTCTTGCCTCAACAGTTTGTTGGTTCGAATCCCACCTTGGATATGGTTGTTTTTAGTGGATCAAAATCCACTTTAAGCTGTAGGTCCCAGTCTAATTAGCCCTCATGCGCAAAAAATAACTGTTGAACGACAAACAAATAAACAAACTCTCTTCCTGAAGCACTTACTGGACGGCTTTCCCACTGATGGTGTCTCAGAAAACCCTGATTATTTACTGTATCCATTTTCCTTATATCCTAAAATTGTTGAGTTGCTCCTAAAATTGTAAATTGCTTATTGAGTTTTATTATTTAAACATAAAATTTACTTCAAAATTTACAATTAATATAACTAGTAAAATATTCAATATTCTATGCCAAAGTTTAAGTTAAATTAAAAGTTTACCATACAGATTACTAACTGGGAGTATTACCTATCAGTTTCCACTTAGTTACCCAATAATTTTTTACAATTTTTATTTACTAAAAAGCAAGTGTTTTGTGGGAACATTATTTTTCCAAAAGAGATCAATAGCACAAAGCTGCACACATCAACCACTCTATATGGACCATCATTTATGCTGTTGTGTAATTTTTGCAAAAGAAAATTTAGAATTAAAATAGACAAAAAAATAATAATAATGCTAAATTTCTTTTAGATTTTAGGATGTGGTATGCTTGGAATAGGATTATGGATGAACTTTGCCTACAGAGGATACTCAAAAATACTTATATCTCATCAAGTATTAAATGGTGATAGTTTGATAATTGTTGCTGGGACTTTAACATTCTTCCTGGGTTTCTTAGGATGTTGCGGAGCATGGTTTCAAAACAAATGTCTTCTTCGAATGGTTAGTATCATATTTAATGTAAAGTCATGAATGTGATTTTTAATTATAAGTCATAAAAGGTTTTATTCTTTTTATTTAAGAGTAAACACATTAAGATTTATTTTAAAAATATTATTAATTATATTGTTTGATCAGTAAGTATTTTTATTTTCAAAAAAGTAAAGGAATCAGAAATATAATGTAAATTATTTTTATGAAAAAGAAAATAAATCATTTTAAAATATAAATGATTCTTGACATTTTAAAATTACCAGGTCTAATAAAAATATTGTAGATAACTAAAAATAATGGTTTTTTTTTTTTTTTTTTTTTTTTTATGAAGTAATCTATTAAAATCAGAAAAATACATATTGTAGCAACATGATAAAAACACTTTATATATATATATATATATATATATCCAGAAAATAGTTAATTTATTGGAAATTATAATGATTGGAATGTGATAGAAAAAATGTATATGTTATAATAAAATATTTTATAAATTGCTAAAACAAAATTATTTATTATGTTATACTTAAGCATGAGAAACTCAATTTTTTATTCTTACTTGTTTTGACAAATTTGTTTTTCTAATTTTTTTTTTTTATGTTTTTTTATCAATTTTTCCCAAAACATTAAGCTGGCCATTAAACCATTTTCTCGTTATTAACTACTTCATAATAAAAAAAACTGCAAAATTTCCAAAAATTAAAATTTAAAGTAATTTAGAATTATTTCATTTAATTAATTATTTCTTAATATGTCTTTGTTAAATCAAATAAAATTGTTAGAATTTTAAACAGAATAAAATAATTAAAAGCTGCTAAAGTCTTGAAATGTATTTTGAATAACTTTCATATAAGATATCACATTCATCTGAAATAGACTTGTATAATTCTTATAGATTTATTTCAGAAATAGATTTGCAGATCTTATGCATATTAAAAATTATTTTATTGCATTAAATACATTTTTTTCTCTGTTTACTTATTTATCATTATTAAAGGAACAGTTTTGTCATGTAAATTTATCAACAATAAAGTTGTTCATTCTATTATTCATTCAAAATTTTTTTGAATTTGATGTTTGCACATCATGTTTTAAAAATTACATTTTTACAAATAATATATTGAATTTTAAATATTTGAATTGGTTTGGAATAAAGGAATATTTATATTCCTTTATTACTGTTTAACAACATGAACTATTAACCACCCAATGTTATTTGCTCTTAGATAGAAAACATGCATTATTTTATTATAATGGAACATTTTCTTTAATCATCTCAAGTCTTGATATATTTTTGAGCATTTGCTTACACATAACTGAAAGAAAGGTTTTTTTATATCTAAGGTTTTTATCTTTTCAATTATTAGGGACTGAAATGAATAATTAGAACAACTTAAAGTAGAAAGATAAGATAAAATGTAACTGATTTTGTAGCAGCATTTTTTGCATATTTATCAAAAATGTTACCTTTGATTTTATCATTAATCTGCATCATTATCTTCTCATAAAATAATTATATGTTTATCTGTAAACTTCAGTTAAAATATTTTGCCTTAGTAACTGCTGCACCTATGTTAAATATTCTTTTTCATAAATTGGTAATTTTTTTATGACTAATGCATAAGTATAATGTATTTTTAGAAATGAAATTTTCTTTTGCTTAATCATTGTTTATTATCTATACATATATGTATTATAATTTCTTCCATTGCAATGAAAATGCAATGATCTAAGAAATAAACAAGATTTCTTATAAACAAACACTTTATTCACTATTT
The DNA here is from genome assembly GCA_030067965.1 of Latrodectus elegans. Classification (NCBI taxonomy): domain Eukaryota; kingdom Metazoa; phylum Arthropoda; class Arachnida; order Araneae; family Theridiidae; genus Latrodectus; species Latrodectus elegans. The sequence continues at coordinate 83,520,222 of CM057813.1, forward strand.
TTTCTGTTACAATTATTACAGCTTAAAGCTTTTACATTGTTTAAAAACTTGCATAGTTTTTATAATTTAGAAATTAAGCACAACAGCTTTTACTGCTGATGACACTTGTATCTGATTCATTCTTAATTAATTCAAAGCTTAGCTGAGATTGAAATATCTTTTTGATATAAGCCCTAAAAGTTTTCAGAATATTCCTATAATAAACATTTTTATCACCAAATGTGGTAAATGGCCCCTAAGCGGTTTAAGGTGTCACAAATTGATTTTTCTACTCTGAAAATTAGTATATTTATTAAATGTTTTTAGACAATAATTTTACGAATCAAACATTAATGTATGAAACAAATAATCAAACAGAAATAATTACATTCATACAAATATTCACATTTTTATAATATATAACTCTATTATATAAGCAATGTAATAAGAACATATGCATGCACTAATGTTTGTATTTTATTTTCAGTATTTTGTCTTGGTAATCATTATTCTTTTGTTAGAATTCATAACAGGCACTTTAGGTTTTGTGTTTAGGAAACATGTAAGTATAATCAATTTGTTATTCTTATTTATATATGAATGAATATGACTCAAACTCCAAAAAATTAAGAATATATATCTAAATTACTGAATTATCACTATCTACCCATTTTTTCTTTGAATGAAATTTTCTATTCCTATATACCGAGATCAACATTATAAAGAGAACTGTTCATTATGTCAGTTAATGTCGTTTGTTGGAACTAAATAATAAGCGTAAATGGAAACTTTGTCCATGTAATATTGTTTTGTAACTGTACAGCGAGTATCAACAAAAGAAAAAATATTTGTAAAAGGCTTATAATTATCTGACTTAAAGTATGAATGCGTGTATATTTACATACATAATCATTTATCATTTTTAAAATATTTTATTTACCTACAATTTAGAAAGACTAGAGAACTATATTTAAATTTTATTTCAATTTAATTAAAGACTGAATTTAATTTTTACATTTTATACAAATATTTTTATTTTAATAAAATTAGAAAAATAGAATTTTTTAATTCAGGCAATATTATTTCATCCATATAATTTATAGAAAAATAATTTGCATGAAAAATTATTCAGAGATAATTTCAAAGTTAAAATCTAGTGTTTTTCATGCATTCCAATTAAAAATTTTTATTTTTAATCTTTATTTTTAAACCTAAATAACTAATTTCAAAAGAATTTAAATTTATTTTGTGTAAAATAAATTCATTAGGATAAATATCCATAGAATTTTTTTATGTCTGTTTGATTAGAAATAAATGAATTCTCAATATATCTAAAACCAAAAAAATGTATTACACTTGAACTCTAATTATGCTTATCAATTGGGACTGGACCCCATTTAGATAATCAAAATTTCAGTTAATTGGATTTATTCAGAAAAAGAGTTCATTAATGTTAATTATTGTGTGTTGAAAATGATAGAAAAAACTATATTTTTAAAGAAAAATAATTAAAACTTTTGCATACTAAGGTACTTAGATTTAGATCTAAGATAGGGTGGTTCCAAAAGAGCCTAGCACCACGACCATTGGTCTATTGTACTATATTAAGGTACTTACAAGTACTGTGTACATTAATGGAGTATGTATGTGTGTATGTACAGTGCTGTTAATGAAAGTCATTGTTTGCTAAACTCCTTTGTCAGAATAAGCTGTTTCACTACCTTCATACATTTCCTAACATCCAAGTCACACATCCACTTGATAATGGAATTGGCTTGTAGTCATACTTAGGCTAGCACTCCATCCACTTCTAAGCAGTTGTAAAACTGGCAAAGGTTTCACTAGCTGATGGTGCCATGTCTGCTTCAAATTTGACATTAAAGTCATCTTTTTACTTGACACTTTATATAAGTTGACCATTATTAGCAATTTAAAACCCAGTGTCTGACTCATAATCCATTTTCCTATATCTTCAACACTAACTTCTAAACATCTCGGAATTTTCAAAAAAAAATATTTATTATTAAATAATTTTCTAGGTAAGTTCTGAAATTTTAATAGTTTACTCATAAAAAATGTCTATAATTTTGAAGGGAATTATTGAAGACTTGACAAGTTAAAATTTGGTTACATTTATTCATTTTTACTTATTTTTTTAGGTTCCATTTTTCTGTTTGAATAAATTATTCAGTTATAGATAGGTATATTTAAACTGTTGATTTAAAAAACATTTTTAATTTTCACAAGTATGTTAAATTTAGATTACATTTATTTTAATTTAGGATATTAAATTTAGGTTACATATATTCATTTTTACTTTTTATAATTTTTTTTAGGTTCCATTTTTCTGTTTGAATAAATTTTTCAATTATAGATAGGTATATTTAAACTGTTGATTTAGAAAACATTTTTAATCCTCTCAAGAATGTTAAATTTAGAGAGGATGTTTAAATTGAAACTCAGTTGAAATTTGGTTGTATATATATATATATTTCACTTATTTAGATTTCTTTTTGAATGTGTTTTGCTTTGAATAAATTTATATATGAAATGATTTTATTTCTAGATTTCAATATTTTATTCAATTCTATTTTTAATTTTAAATTGTTGTTTATGTTTATATTGAGGCTTCAGAGTTCGACTAAGTCTCTTGTTTTACAACTGCCCAATCTCAGAAAAGCCTCATAAAATTCTAAAGAGACTGGATTCCCTGAAGGGAATTCAGCTGGAGAGTTTATGCCTATTTCATTTATTTATCTTTTAAATTTGGATTGTTTGATGGTTATTTCTGGAATATTTCTGTCTACAAAGTTGTACATATTTTGTGTCTCAATCTAGGTTGGCGAGGTGCTTCAAGATGAATTGTTATTGGGAATGCATAACCGATATACTGTTGACAATCATAATGGTTTAAAAGTTACCTGGGATCACATTCAAGAGCAAGTAAGCTGTAACTTCTTATCAAATTTTTCATTTTCATTTTAAATCTTTTTTAATCTGGAATACAAAAAATGCTAATAAATTTCTATTTTCTGATAAGGAATATTTAAACTATAAGAATTTTATTTAAAAAAAACTAAGAATTTCAATAAGTGCAGAATTATGAGGAATATTTCTGCACTTTTTGAAAAAATATATTATTTTGCAATTTAAAATTTTTAAAATGTGTTTAAGAGGATTTGAAAATTTTTCCATATACAAGTTTGGGCAACAAATGAAGTGTTTTGAATCTATATATAATATGTACACATAAAACTATCATATTTGAAATAGATAATATATATTTTTAAATATTAATACACACACATATAAATTGCTTTTAGGTTTCTTATATATGCTTTTAGGTATCAATATTATTTTTCAAATATTTGTAAGAATATGCGACAAATTTTGCATGGTTGTACAAAAGAAATATTTTGATTCTTCTAGTAATTTCCCCTTTCTACCAAATCAAAAGAAAAATTATAAATTTAAGATAGTAAAAGTGTTCTTTTATTAAATTTATTATTCATAGTTTGTATTTTATTCTCATATTTTAAATTTTAGTACACTTTGTAATAATGTATTTTATTTTTTTCAAGTTTTAGAAATAATATTTATTTTTCTGTAAATTATAAAAATCACTTAAAATTTATATGGCCTTGAATTTATATTTGCATAAAAAATATGGAAATATAGATCTTACCCATTATAAGAGTTATATTAATATAATAGTCTATTTTCATTTACTTACTCTCAAACGGTCAGCTTAATTCAAGTTATCACACATCATAAGATGATTTGAAATCTAAGAAAAATATTTGGTTTTATATTTTATTCATTGTATTTAAAAATATTAAAATACATTGTATTACAAATGTATTTTAAAATGAAATATTCTCTTTGCTTAGTTCTTATTCATGTAAATGAAATAAGTTATATTTTTGTCATAGTGAAAAAAACTTCACATTTTGATTTGAATGAATTTAATTTACTGTCATTTAAATGAAATTTCTTTTCAGTTTAAATGTTGTGGTGTTAGAAACTACCAAGACTGGTATCATATATCTGCATGGCCTGATAAACAATGGGTACCTAAGAGTTGCTGTCTTCCAAAATTTTCTAATATGTCCTCATGTGGAGAACTGGGAGAGGTTTCTTACTTATATTCATCAGTATGTAGATATTTAAGTACTAAAAAATATTTCATATATGACCAATTAGTGACTTTTCAATATATTTATTACCATATTGTTTAAAAAATTATGTAATATTCAGAAAATAGGTCAAATAAAAATTTTCAATTTATTATTTCTATGTTATAGCTATTAATTTCATATTAGCAGTGGTTTGTTATCATTTAACCTTAATAACATTTCTTCTAAATTTGATGAAGAATCAAGAATTAATTTATTCATTATAATTGGGTATTTTTAAATGTTTTGTAAAAATGTAACAATATTGCAAATTTTAGTTGTTTCTTCCCATATTTTTATTGGAAAGAATTTAAATGAAAAATAAAAAGTCACATTTGGACACACAGACTCTTGTCCCTTTATATCTTCCAAATCTTAATTTTTTTATTTCTTTCGCAAGATCATTCTCCAAGCACCCATTATTTTTTTATTCGTTTTTTTTCCTTTAAAAAATAATATTAATTTTGTAATGTATATTAAAATTCTTAATTTCTTTTTTAGGGTTGTTATCCAAAATTGCATGTATGGCTTATGGAGCGAATGTATATTGTTGGTATAATAAGTATGGTCTTCGCATTCATTCAACTATTTGGGATAATATCTGCTTTAATTATTGTATGCTCTCTAAATCCCAAGAGACAATGAACATAGTAGAATATATTACAGAGCAATTTTATCTGTGTATACTCTTCTACTTAAATCAACCCGTACTTATTTTTGCAAAAGTGACAGATGTAAATACTAATCTCAAACAAATAGCATTTAAAAATAACCAGCAAAAAATTGTTATTTTCTGCAAAGCTGATATTTTTCAGCACTTCAAGTACAAAAGAATGTGCACTTATTTTTATATGTGCTTTATATTGTTACATATTCAAAACAATTATTTGCCTTATATATGATATCTATTTTAAATAGATGTAAATAAATGTTATTTTGATAATAATTTTTAAGCAAGTTAGAATTTTGATAAAGTTTATATCTAACTAATAAAAATTATAATGCTTTTGCAAGCCAAACTAGTTTAATTTTATATATAATAAATAATTGGATTGTATATCCTTTAAATATATTTTAGTCATAGAGAAAAAATTCAAACTTGATAAATTTTACAATTTACTCATTAATTTTTAAGCTTCTTTAGAGTTTGAAAGATGCCTTATTTTTCATATAACAGTATTAATTTGGAAATAATTTAGAATCTACTTAATTTTAAGTAACATATTTTCAACAATTTTGGAATTTGCATAATTTTCATTTGTTATGATAATCATTATATATTGTTATTTTTATAAGCAAATAAAATTGATAAGAGAGAAAAATAGTATTTTATTTATACCTCATTTTTTTATAATTTTAGAAGAGCTTGTGTTTTACACATTAATTTGCTTATATTAATGTTTTACAAGAGTTTCAAATGTATTCATTAATATAAACTTGTTATGGAATAAAAGTATTAAGTTACATTCCATAATTTTTATTTGTGAACAATTTAAATTATTTTCTAATTTCCTTATTAATTTGATTTATTTGTATTTTTCTAATTTACTTAGAGATGAATGACGCTATCAATTTTTATTAAAATCCTCAATAAGAAGTACAAATTTTTTATGAATAAGTATTCAATCATATATAAAGTTTCTCTATTATGTTTTCTAGACTTTGATCTCTCATGTTACATTTCATTTCCTTTAAAATTACTTTTTTAATTTTAACTAGAATTGAATTAAATTTGATATGCTTAATGAATGCAATTTTACTTATAACAAAAATTTACATATAAAATTGAATGTAAACTTTTATACTTTTCTAGGCAAAATATTAAGAACAAATAGCATTTTTTCACTATATTAACTGTAATTAGTTTCAATAACTGTGCAAAGTTTTTTATAATTTAAATTTATTAACAAATTAAATATTAGATTGTGTAATTTTTGTTATCTATGCCATGATTTTTTTAAATTAACCATTGTATTTTATATTGCTATGTATTATCTTTTCAATATCATCTTTAGATTCGGTTTTGAACATATTTTATAACAATTATAGCTTATTATTTCATCAATCTTTATTGGTTTGCAATATTATTTCAGCAGATAACTTTTTAGTTATATTATTGGTAAATATGTATTTTTAAAAACTATAAAGTTAAGTTTTAATATTTGTTGAATATTTAATATATATTGTGAAAACAATTTTTATTTTACAAAATATCTCCTTTATCATATATATTCATGAGAAATTTATTTCAGGTTCAAATTGAGACATTTTAAATTCAAATTGAATGCATATACATATATATTTTTGTAAATTATAAAATATAAATTCAAAAAGAAATGGAATTTTTATAAGTACCAAAATCATATTATTCTTGAAATTTTTGTTTTAGAAAATAAATTTTTTTAATAGCATTATTACCATTTTTAATTAAAATGAATATAATGTCCTACCATATAAATCCAGCTGTAAACATTTTATGTCTTGAAATTATACTTTTTATATATTATTGTAATAAATAATGCTTCAGATATAAGAAGTGATCATAATTTAAATTTATTTTTAAACATAAGGTCACACAAATAAAAGAGCTTAAAAACAACATTTTCAAATTTTAGTTAAGAAAGTTTAATAAGGATGATATTTTGTGTTTCTTTCAATATACTTTATCAGTTCTAAACCATATTTTTAATCACTTTATTAGTTAAAAAATATAAGACAAACAATTTAACTAAAATTTTAATCAAATAACTATTTTTTGACTTTATGCATTACTGTTATCTTATGTTTCTCTTATATATATATATATATGAAATATAGATAGATATTATCTATTATTTATAAAATTTATTTAAAAAGTTCTGAATTTTAATGGGAAAATTTTATGTTGTACATATTTTGTTTTCCAACTTGCATGGTATTAAATTCTAATAATTACAGAACATTTGTACTTAACTATATTATGATGAATGTATCCTTTTCCAAGAACATTAAAATATATTCTTGAAATATGAATTTTTTTCATAGTAAATGGTTGTGAGTTATTTTACAAAACAATATTCATTATTGCCATTTATTAATGATATTTATTTTTGTGTAAACTAGTTTTGCTTTTTGTTATTTTGTATTTACTTAAAGAATCATACTTATTTATATTTTTAAACTTATTTCTAATTGTAAATAGCTATAAGAAAATAAAACTACTAATATTTTCTTGTGCATCTGTGTATATGTTGAATGATGTATTTAAAAATTTAATCTTAAGTCATTCAACGTTACTTTATAAGTATATAATGTATACATTTTCACAAAAAACACTGAATGATCATGATATGAAAGATCCTACTATTTTATAACCCATTTTTCATAAATCGTAAGCACTATTCAATATTATCATTCAATTGAAACAATTTATTATCAGAAAAGCTATTTATTATTATAATTTTCCAGGTCTTCCAAATTTAAAATATGTCTATTAGTACTTTGCACAAAAGCATTTATAAATTTTTATGCATGTGAATAGTTTTGTGAATTTATGGAGAAATTTTAATCTGTGCTGTATATTTAAAATTTATTGAATTTTTTATTCCACGAATTTTTTCTGTTTTATATAGTAGGAAAACTTTTCATGTAAATAATCTTTGGGTTGTCTATGCATTTTTGTTGTTTTATGTCATATGCTTGATTATTTATATATGTTTTCTATTTGAAATAAATATGTTAAACTTGTTTTATTTGTATTTATCTATATTTATCTCTGTTAGAGGATTGTTACATTTACTTTTCGGTTGTGTTTGTAAATTAGTACCTCATTTCTCCTGTTGTGATATTTTTTGTGTGCAGCTTAAGTGGTTGTGTAAATTGTGCCATTAATGTTATTATTTCTTTATATTGAATGTTTGTGTATCAATGAATTTACTCGAGAAAAATGTTTACATTTTAAGAAAATAATTTATTTTTATTGAATATATTTTAGAAATTTAATTGGAAATTTAATCAGTGTTATCAGTCTTGTATATTATTTTATCATGAAGCTATGTTAGTATAGAAAGACTTTTCATTTTTAATGTTAAAGTTTATAAGTCAAATGTAAAAGTAGGTTTAGTTTATTAATTGTATGCTATGTGCATATATTTTTCCTCTATAATTTTAAACTATTATGAAATTAAGCATAGGTATTTCATATAAAATCTATGCATTTTTCAATGTATTAATGCTTGTTGTTGTGTAATATAATAATGGATCAGTTTATTTGGCATCTAAAATTAGTTATTTTTGTACAGAGATAGTATAAAACAAAATATTTCTACTAATATTTAAATTTTTTCAGTCCACACTGAAAAATTTTCTATAAATTCAATACCAATTGGTTTTTATATTATGGAATTGCAAAAATGTGTATTTTAACTGCTTCAACCAAAAGATTTTTTTATTATGCTAATTAACTTTTGAATTAATTGTTGAAATTAGACTTTCTATACTTGTAATATTAGTGTAAATATTCTGAATTTACATGAGAATTCTAAACATGAAATTATACTATTGAAATTTATTAAATGAAAACTACATTAGAAAACAAATGCATAAAGATATTATTTTTATAAAATATAATAGCATTTCTTATGCAATAAAATAAAAATAGTTTTATTTTATTCATAAATTTTGATATTTTTATTATAATAAGTATTTTTTATATATAACATTAAATATAGATTTTACATTGTATTATAATAAACTATATGAACTTATGCTTAACTGACACCAAAAATGTAATCTTTCATAATTAATACTTGCAAAAATTGTAATGTTTTTTATTATTTTAATAAATACTATCTCAATTAATATGTATTTTTAGGATTAAAAATAATTACAATAAAATTAAATGCGTGTTTTGTAATTATTTTTTAATATGAATGTTGAAAAGTGAATAGGAGCACTTTTTATGTTTTAAGAGAACCACCTAAAAACACAATGTGTTTTATAATTATTAAATTGCTTTATCTTCAATGTTTTCAAAATGTCATCTTTCCATGCAGTAATGCAATAATATCTGGTGGTCCAACACACTTTTCCATTTTATACAGTTGTAGAAATCTGGCAAATTTGTAGCAGCAGTAATGAGTTGCTGTCATCAGTGTTCAATGGATTAGGGATATTTTAATTATGAGAGGAGTGGGAACAGTATTTATTTTGTATACCCATTAAACTTTCAAAACTGCTTGTAAATTTATTCATTTTGTCTATATGCCATATGTATGTACTATATGCATAGTTTCTAATTTTTTGCTTTTATGGTTTTGTAATTTTAATGGGCAGAAATGCAATGAAAAATATAGAAATGAATAGTTTCTTGAGAAATACAAAACTACACTGTATAATTTATTTGAGGTCTTTTTTCCTTACAAATAAAAAAGTAGTAATTAAATTTTTATTGGAAGGAAATAAGATCAACACAGTACATTATTTTTGTTTGCTAAATTGAAGTTTTGTAGCATTTCCTTTGACGATAACTTTATAAATAAAATTTTTTTAATTAATAAGAGAAATCAATTAATAAAAGCTAACAATCTATTTTATTTAACTAAAGCTGTCAAAACAAATTTGTCTTGGCAAAAAAGTTGATCAGTTCTTGATTAGTGAGAGCAACCTGATTAATGAAGAGAATATTAGTGGTGCATAAAGAATTGATTATTAGATAGTGAATTTATATAATATTTATAGTCAATATAATATATATTAAATCAGTATTTATATTTTTACTGATTTACTTTTTCTCCACTAAATTTCAGTTTTAAATAAAAAGATATTTCCTGTGTTACCTCCATTTTTAAGGAAAGAATTTAATTATTTGTGTTTTAAATTTGAACAATTTATGTTTCTTGATTAAAAAAAAAAAGCTATGTTAACAATTATATCATTATTGTTGCAAATGTGGACTTCCAGTAAAAACTACTTAGCTTTCAGAGAAAAATTGTAATTCGGAAAGTTAATGAGATACTTTTTCATAAAATATTTACGATTTTTGTCAAAATGCTGTAACAAAATGAAGTTAAATAAAATGTAATATTTAAAAAAATCCCTTCATATACATATATATAGTTACAAAGTTATTAAAGTTGGGTCCCCTTTCATTTACAATCGAAATCATGCTGTGAAAGCAAAAAACACATTCATTATGATAGACTAAAACATTTTTTTTTAAATTGGAAAAAAAATATTTGCATTTAAAAAATATGTGAAAATGTAGAGAGAAGGGATTGGATAATTTTTTCCTCATCTTCAAGAGCTACACGTAAATAAAGGATAAGAACTGTGCACCAATGTTCTTCAAGTGAGAACAATTTTGTAAGTTATTTAACCTGCAATATTCTCACAACTGGTACAACTTTCCTAAGGGATCACATTAGTTTTAACTATAGTCAACTGATTTGATTGCTGTAATCAAAAGAGAGTTTCAAATTAGCCGGACACCAACACCTGATTTAAATTTCATTATATTCCACGCTATCATGTTTAATTTAATCCTAGACAAAAATTTGGCAAATATATAAATTTTATTTATATTTATCAGATGATTACTTTAAATTCATTATAAACTTGCAAAACTGAAAACGAATTTTGTGTTTTGAATTGATAGTTTGAATCCAGTTATATTTTAGTGGAATACATTGATTTATTTCTAATCATTTAATGATCAAACATTTCAAACAAATGTCAAAATTTTGGTAGCACAGTTGTTGCAAAAGATATAGAACATTAGTGAAAAATGTGTGAAAGCTATCTAAGGTTTGAATTACATCCAATTTGTGCAATTGATAGGTCATGCATGAAATTTAAGGAAAACTTCGGCCATTTCTTTGTACGCCCCTGTAGTTAACAAAAACCTAATTAAACATATGATCATTCATTTAAAAAAATTCCCAACTCATTCATATTGAGGTCAAAGAATTTAAACATAAGAGGTTTCAATTAATTTAATCATGTGAAAGCAAGGTTTAGAATAGATGTTCATTTGAAAATAAAGTTCAAGGTGGAAATCAGATAATTACCTTATCTCTCAGAATTGAAGTGATCCTAAACCACACTAAGATATTATACTTAATAGCGTTACAGTTAATCTTACAGGCTTCTTAAAATAAAAAGAAACCATCTTTTAAGAAATATTTCTGTTTTTTATCACCAAATGAATATGCTTCCAATAATTTAAAATAAGATATTTGTAAGAGAGAATCACTTTGTAGTTGCACTAAAATTGCCATTTTAAATGGATGGTTGTAAAAAGAATAATTTACTTAGAATTCGGTAAAGTTTTTTTTTTTTTTTTTTTTGTCAACATAATATTTTTATTAACGTTTCCTATTGATTTAAATACTAAATTCATTTGTTGATTTAAATTCAAAATTCAATCCATTCAACCTTAATTTTTCCTCAAATTAAAATTTTTAACACATTTCATTTTTAAATTTAAAAATGAAATTAATCTTACATAAGTGACAGATTAAATTATATAATTCCAATCCTATTGTATTCAGTTTTTGATAAAGTCAACACCACTTTTAATATTATTCCTGTATGCCATGAAGAGACAATAGCTTTACGATAACTATCTTGACATGAGAGGTTGCTACTTGTTAAAGTGTTGGTGGATACAGGATTCTAGAGACAATTATAAATCTTGGTAATTGTATTGGGTCTTATATCTTCATGGGTTAATTTTATGAATAGATTAATCAGAGACAGTATTAGGTCTTAAGTGACTACTCATAATCTTTGAAGCCAAATTAATAATACACTTCGATTTTACCTATTGTTCTTCACAAGTAAAATACTTTTCCTGGGCTAGGAAGGTTATTGTAATCCCTTAGAATTAAGTTTTTCCTTAAAAAAGTGCTATTCTGATACATTATATCTAATATTCAAATGATCATTGTAAATATATAATAAAATTTTAAAAAATTTTGATAAGTCATTTAAATTTTTATTTCAGATAGATATGAACTTAATTCTTGCAAGAATTTAAATCATAACATGAAAAATTCAAATTTATCTAAATTAAAATGATATATTTTAATCATTTACAGCAAGTTTTTAATATCCATTTAAAGCATGTTATAGACATAATTTTTACCAAGACAAAAAACAATTTTATAATTACAAAGAATGCAAACAACTCAATACTACCAAGTTAAAAATATATATATAATATAAAATAACATAATAAATATATTTATATATTCACAAAATTAATGAAGAAAAAAAATGATGGAAGCTATTTACTAAAAATCAATGACATCTGTAGTCTGCTCAGTTATGTATTTTCCAATCCAATTTAAAGTCACTCCTTAAAGTTGATTGCTTTATATTTTAAGTTATTATTTTGAACATTCATAAAAATTTTGTTTAATGGATCTAAAATTTTGAAGCTTGCAAACATTTTCAGGGAGAAAGGCCATTTTTTAAAATGCTAGATACTGTATTATTTTAATACAAAGAAAACTTCATGAACTATTGCATATTCATAACAGGATTTCTTAATTTATCAAGATTAACTTTTACAAATGTAAATGATATGTAATCACTTATTATATTTGTTTAGAAATAATATCCAGCTAATTTTTGAACATGAATTACAAATTTTATTTCATTATAAAAAAAAAATAGGAATTTAAATAATTATGGATTCTAAGAAGTGAACATATATTTGCTTAAAATTATCCAAGATTCATTTCCCCTACATTTAAAAATATTTTTATAAGGATTTTTTTAAGTTATTTTATTTCTTTTGTAGAAAATTTTCCTCGATAAGATTTTCAATACTTACATTGTTGATGTATAAAAATCAAAATTTGAAATAATCATTCAATAAAAATTTTGTTCCATCTCTAAATTTTTAAAATTTGTTATGTAAAAAATAATAATTATTATTCAGTAAGGATTTTTAGCTTATGTTATATGTAAGCAATTTTACAACAAAAAATGTTTTTGAAACATATAGGATGGAAATAAAAGATTTATTTGATATTTTTCACCAAGCTCATTTTCCTTTCAAGCAAAGCATATTTTTGACAAGTTATTGTGTAAAATAAGATTAAATTACATTGTTACTTGAGCATACAAATCCAACACAAGCATGTTTTAATATTTTACTTTCAGTTACCATGCAGAACAAAAGTTGCAACATTTAGCTTACTACACTATGTAAAAAAATACACAAATGACTAGATCAAAGAAACACAGCAAACTTTTATATTCAATGGTGTCTATTCTACAGCATTTTACTTCAATTAAAAAAGTATACATCCCTTATTAAAAAAAAAGCATTTTAAACATAATTTAAAATTAATCAAAACTTTACAAGATCTTATTTTCAATTTTAAAAGAAATAGTGGCTGAGTTTTTTTATACAAATAATTTTCTTCTATGAAAGTTTATAACTTATATGTATATATATAAACATTATCATCTTTTTCAATATAGGTTGAAGCAAATAATTAAATCATTATAAAAGTAGAAATTTATGTTATAAAAAGTAAAGCTTTTCAAAGTGATGAATAACTAATTTTAATTTAATGATGAATATAAGTGTTACAAGAACTAGAATTAACAGATTTTTTTTTTTTAACAAATATTACAAATATGTGTCCAACTTTTTCATTCTTAAATAATAGTTTTTTTTTTGTCAAGATTTAATACAATGGCATATTTAAAATACACATGCTATACATATGTAATGCATCACATAAATAACTACGTGATATTTATATGAACATATGACATAATTATAAAATAGTTTAAATAGTTAAGATAAATAATTAACAAATTTGACGAATTCTAGACTGAAATAGATGTAGTTTCACATAACATAAAATGCTATTTCTTATACATATCAAAACAGAGTTTGAAGGTAAAGACTTGGTTTTCCAATACTTGTATTCAAGAATAGCTTTTAAGTTAAAATGAATTTATGAATAATCATTAATTTGAAATATGAGAAGCAAGTAGGTTCATTATTCAGCTTATTAATTTGAATGTAATATATCTATTTTAAAATGAAACTGAATTATATTAAAAACATCACACACAAAAATATTTACAACAAATGAGTTATCAAAACATTTCAAATAAAAAGTTTTCTTTTTTACACAGATAACTAGAAATAATGCTAAGAAAAGACCATGTAATAAACTAATACTATTTCGTAAATCATTTTACTCTATTTAGACATTCTACTCAACAATATACCATAAAACAAATATGTATAAAACTTATTTAGTAGGTATAATTTTTTTCTTTAATCTTCAAATATTAATTTGTGGAATGAAATTTTTTTTAATAAATATCAATAAATATAAATATATATAATAGCAGAACAAAATACAATGTTTCAAGTAGGTACAGATCACAATATGTGAATCTGTACCTGAATGGAAAACTTAGCCTCTTCATTCAACAAACTGTCAGTGAATACATAATTAGAAAGTTCATAACAAAATGAAATAAAAGAAATCAACAGCATCCTCCAGACTGATTGGATCCTTGCCCGCTCATTGGCATATTAGGGTTGGTAGGAGAATGCTGAGGTCCAATTTTTATACCATTGGCCTATATGAAGAACAAATATAAGATATTTAAAACAGAATGAAATATTTAAAAATGTTTAAACTATTATTGATACAAACGTTTGTTTTTAGAAATATATTATGCATAAAATGCTGAAAAGAATTTTGCAAATTTAAATAGTATTTATAACAGTCAAAATTTAATTTTATGAAAAATAATTTAGTTGAGCGCTAATTTCTACCAAATATTAATACTTTAACAACAAGTTTTTACTGCTTTATTCCTATGATTTATAAAAATATGATTTTTTATGATAGACTTTAAGTTTAAATTACTTGCGCATTTAAAATTCAATGCTTTAATAGCATTTACTACGATATAAGCACTTATTCATTTTTGATTTAAATTTAGCAATTACAAAGTACACTATTTAAAACTATTCGCTTAATATTACCAATGAAAATATATTGAAGTAATCAGCATTCATGCAGATTTCCAAGAATTAAATACCAGGAGTCAAATAAAAAATTTAAGGGAAGTATTACTATTCATGCTAAATGATTTTTATTCTATATTACCAATCGTTCTTCATCAAATATGCCTAATATAATGTATATACAACAATTTCGATTGTATTTGTAAATAATAAAATAAATAGTAGTAAAAATTGATGAAAATATGTTTAAGTATTGATTATATTTTATGATTATCTTAAAAGCCTTCAATGAATTTGTAATTGTAAGGAAAAAATTATTTAAAGAATCAACAATTTTTACATTAGTGAATTAAAGGTTGTATAAAATAATAGATAACAGAGTTTTTAAACATGTTCATTAGATTCTTATCTATTAATTTATTGGGTATTTCAAGGTTTATATACACCTTTTCAGATTTAATCAAAACAAAATAAATAAAACTATTTAGGTAAAGTTTCTAGGATGACTTTCTTCTCAATTACTTAATACAAGTAATAATAAATTTTCTTTTGTTTACTTTCAAAATCTTTTAAAGCTATACAATTTCACAACTGTATTCTAAAGTTTTCTATTTCTTTAATCATTGAGTAGGTTTTTCAGTTTTTGGTTATTTATGTATGCAAAATATTGCTGTTAAAAATTGCTAACTTCTTTTCTTTTTAAAAATGCTAAAGTCTTTCCTTTCAATTCATTCTCTTGCTTCACTGAAGCCCCACAGAAATACAAGTTTGATTTTGCAGTTAATGTTAATTTACTAGTTCTTTCAGCTTCTTCAGCATATTGTATTGCAGATTTTTTAAGTTCACTTATGTTTATCTTTAAAATGCTACTTTTTGATTTTCAGTTCATCAATTTCTTCAAGAAGTGCTCTTAATTTTCCTTCAGTTATCTGCTGCATTTTTTGCTGTTTTAATTCGTTTAAATATAATTAATATTTTTGTTTGCCACCAGCAGCAAAACAAAGTAGGTTTTTACTAATTATATTGTTGACACTTTCTATGATTCGGATGTGATCATCAATAATACACTTAGCCACAACTGATTACTTAAATTTTTTACCATCAAATTTTCTTTCACAGAAGACTTACTTTCAATAGATCCTTGACTCTAAGAGAGTAGTAAAAGCAAATTAATTACTTCTGTAAGTGATATTAATTTTGTATCTTTGAGATAAAGATGAAACACTTTTTATTTTAACTTAACAAAATTAAATTTCTCATCAACACAATCTTGAAATCTTACAGTTGCTTGTAATGATTTAAACTATTTCACAAAATTATAAATTTCTTTTTCTTTTTTTTTTTTTTTTTCCAAACTAAGCAAAAGTTAATCTTTGCAGGATTTTTTCAACGCTCATTGGTCATTGAAAAGGCACTTTCCACCTGGCATATTAAATAATTTATTTCAGTCTTTATTTTATTGATAAACAAATACATCCCAATTCACAGAAATAATGCACAATTTACGCCAAGGAAGAAGTGGAAAGTATTTTTAACTGAAAAATTTTATATTTAAATGGATTTTATACAGTAGAAAAAGAATCAATTAAAATTGCTTATCTGATTGTACCACATAATGAATGATCTTAGAGGTAATTACTGTCTTCATTTCATACACATAAATCTAATTACTAAATCCTGTCCTGATTGAACTGGATCATCATGAAATTATTGTGGCTACGCTGGAACTTTTAGTCAACAGTCAGGAATATAACAATCTAATATTGATTGCGTTTCCATCTAGTGGTAATATTAGGAGCCAATACTCACAAAAGGTTTTCAGATAATTTTAATAAAAATTTAAAATTATTAAAACTTAAAAAATTATAATACTGACAAAAAATAAATGAATCAAGGTAAGTAAAAATTCCAGGAGTAATCTACAATTTTCAAGACAAGTCAAAGTTCCAGAATTTTCAAGGGACCTTAATTTTTTTTTTTTTTTTTAATTTCAGGAGTTGTATGAATTTTGGTAATTAATAATAAAATGAAAAATGCACATAATATAATAATAATAGTAATAAAAAAGAATAAAAAAACTATAAATACATTACTTAGGAATATTATTCAATAATTACATTAAATGAACGTAAAAAAAAATTTAACTAATTATAAATTCACGGATGTTTATTAAAAAAAATATCATATATGATTAAAAATAAATATATAAGAATTTTTATATAATATTATATAAAAATTCTACTGCATGATTATGTAAATACTGCATACAATCTTGAAGCTACAGGCATGTTACTGGAAGATTTAAAATGCTTTTGCTTACTTCTTATATATTTAATTACTATGAGTTTACTTTTTTTTAATTATTTCATATTTATATTCAATATTGATTCAGCTAGCTTTCTTGAAGATAACTTCCATTGAATATTGTAGAATTTTTAATATACCTTAGTATTATACTCGCCAACATTTCAAATTTTTAAATTGTAAAATTATTTATCTTGTATATCAATGTGCAAACAAGTTCGGGGGCATAATATTAAAAATGAAATTTCATGAAAAATTCAAAGAATTATAGAAAAATTTTAGGAACAATAAAATGCTTCTTTGAAATTTGAACATTTAAGTTGCTTAACTTAAATGTTCAAATTTAAGACAACCACAATTCTCATAAGAAATTTTGCAGTGAATTAATATTATCAAACAATACAATACAATAATTTAAACAAGATAAAAGACTGGTTTAAAACAAATGTCTTCTTCTTGAATGCTTTTGTTAACTTCATTCTTATAAAATGCAATATCAAACTTATTCAAAAATTACAAAACTTGCATAAAAAAATGAATGAGTAGCATAAAATATGGCAAGGGAAGTATTTATTTCATGTTTGTGGAACAATATATTCTTCACTTATGGGTATTAAGTTATAAGATTTTGCATTTATATAGGTATTGTTGCTTATCCTTGAAAAAGCTTACATAAGTCAAATTACCTCCAAAAGTTGTAGACCACCAAAAAATCTATAATAAAGGGATTAGAAATTAAATCTCTCTCAGAAAGCCCGCTGCAACCAAGAATGTGATCCAATGAAGCTGGATGGTCACAGTATTTTTTACAAGGGCAGATTTTTCTACCACTTCAAAAAATTTAAAAGTGGTCAACTTGTTAGTGTAGCTAGTACAGTCTAGGCATTAGCCACATTTAATCTCTAACAGAGTACTAGGGGATGTTGTAGGGTACTAATGGGTATATTTTTTATTCATAACTCAATCTAAAACTAATATATATATATATATATATATATATATATATATATATATATATATATATATATATATATATATATATATATATATATATATATATATATAATTTCTAATGAACATTTAAGATAATGAACTACTGAGTATCTGAAGTCTAAATTGAAAATTTTCAATTCCCAATAAATAAAAAAAAACTATTGAAGTACAGAATAAACTGGACTTTAAGACTAATTTATAGAAAGAAAACAAATGTTGAAAAAAATTTTAAGTAGTGATTTTAATTATTCCGCGAGTAATACATATTCAAATTAGTTATTTAGTGTATACATTAATCAAACCAAAGTGTGTAACTCAAATGCACATTTGTGATTAATTTGTTCCTTTTTGGATAATTGTGTAGCAGAGTTATTTACAATAGTCACCCCACAATATTTTTCAAGAAACCAGAAGTTTACTAATTTACATGCAACTACCTACTTTTACTACAGACTTTTCATGGATCAAATATTTTTTTACAAATACTGAAAGAACTAGTATTAAAATGTATTATAAACAGTCTTTAAATTAATATTAATATCTTTAAATTCTAAATACAATGTAGAATGCACCCATGTGGTACAATTTTTTATTTCAAGCACCATCAAAAAATAAGGAACTTGAGGAAATTTGGAAAGACAGCACTCCCTGGAAGTTATATGACATACATTTAAGGCTTAGGTATATTCACTTAACAGTCAGTTTCCTTACACAAGAGCCAATTAGACAAAAACTTGCTTTCAGAATGAATTCCAAAGTACTGCTTACATTCAAACCTAAGACAATACTCAAAATCAGAAACTGCTGAACAAAAGCATAAAAAAAAAAAAAAAAGAGTCATTCAGCTCAAACAGCACAATCTCCAATCTCCACTTTTTTTAAAAAAAGGTCAGATTGTGTAATATATATATTCAAAAGAAAAATTTTACCGTTTTAATTTCTTTAAAATTATTTACTCTCAAAAGTCATTCTATTTTTAATTTCAAAGCATAATTTCTGATTGACAGAAAAAGTTTGTGTTTAATTTTTAAAAAAATCCTATGATAAATATACAAGAATAGAAAAGTAATTAATCAAAATCTAAATATTTGTTTTTTACCTCATTATATACATACACAGAACAATGGAGGATAAGGTCATAAATTTGATGCATATATATAAATAAATACACACCTCATTATTTATATCAAAGACTCCTTCTTGAATTTTTTCATAAATTTCCTTTGCTGTATTGATGAAAGCCTTTAAAAAATGAACAAATTTGTGAGAAATTATTAAAAAGTTTTTTACACCTCTTACTATATATACATTCTAGTTTAAGCACTTCTCATCTAATAAATCATTTATTTTAAAACCCATTGAAAAAATCATTCCATCATAAAAAAAATCATGACTATTTAATAAAGAAACTCTACTATAAAAGATCTATTTTTATTGCACTAAAATTTTGCTGTCATTAATTAAGAAACATATCTATTTTATAAAAACATTCATTATGTTAAATTAAGGTGCATTATTTATTTTAAAGTCACAAGTCTGTTGTATGTAATTAATGAAGTTTAATAAAATTTTAAATGTTACAAATATTGAAAAGAAAATTGAAAATCATTACCTTAACAATTGAACTGAATTAAATCAAATTAAGAATAAATATCACAAAGATTTTCTGAACTTCATTTATAATGAGCCATTTAAAAATTTTATAGAAGTACAATTTGAAGTTCATCTATGAAACGATAGTCCAAGTTCTGATTCATTAAGGAGAGCTTCTCATGAAGAAATTTATACAAGTTGAGATTTTTACTTTTAACTTTATAACATTTTTCTTTATTTCAGGACATAAAAAATATTTTAGACATTATTATGATAACTTAAAGTATAAATAACAAACATTTTATTGATTTAATGATCTATCAATTTTGGGCATAAGCCATGATTAAACACAGATTTGGAATTACTGATTTATATTAGAAAAAATAGAAAATTGTCACTTTCTTAAGGATTACTTAAAGAATTTGTTTGATAATTTCAATCATAATAAGATAAATAAATAAACAAAATAGATGTATTGTAGTATTTTTCATGAGAAAAACTTTTAATCTGAAACATTAATTGATTATAATAATGTAGTTAAAGATGTATTCTAAAGTGTTGTCAGCTGTACAATACAGATACATTTAAGTGAAAACTCCAAATTAATTGAATGAGAAAAGGAAATATTGTCAATTAATTTGATGAGTTGAATAACAAGGGGGACTTAATTATTCTTCTCTCTTAACAATGTATACAGAAAAGGCAAATTTTTTAATATATTTTCACTTTTTGAGTTTCCATAATAGATTTTAAAAATTTTAATACTTGTTTTATGATTATACATTATTTTTGGATATGACTTTTAAAAATGTCAATGAATAAACTTTGCTTCTTCTGTTTTGCTTAGTTTTATATCTAATTAAAATGAAAAATAAAATGTTTATAACTTCATATAATTAAGTAAATTAAAGACAGTTTTATTATAAAAAAATACTTCAATAAAAATAAAAATATTATTAAAAATATTTTTTTAAAAAAATGTTACACATAAGATAATTTTCTAACAATCTAATTTCCCCAAATACTGTATTTATATTATTCAAATTTATTTTGCATTATGTTTTGTTTCTGCTTAATTTTAGTTTGTTAAATGCTCCATGCAATCTTTAATAAATTTCATAGGCTCACCAATTACATTTTAGAGAATTTTACTGAATTTACTGAAATTTTTAATAAGAAGGTAGACAGAAGCAAGCAAATGTATTTAAATTAACAAACAAAAACACTAAAATTTGATAGTTTAGAATACAGTAACTACTTTATAAAATTAACATTAAAAAAAAACTTTTTTGAAAATAAACTAAGTGACAATTATATTAATATATTTCAAAGATGTACAGCATAAGAGGCATTAAAATGTAATTTATAAGTAATAATCATGGAAACAAATTATTTTCCTTGTAAAATAAAGCCCTAAATGATAGTTATATTGAAACAAAAAATATTAAAATATAAGTAAATAATGAGAACAAACTAAGTGATATTTACATATGAATAAGGATAAAAACATACATACATAATTAAATTTCCTAACTTAATTTTAAGACATCTGCAAAAAGCACATGCAAGATAAACAAAATGAATAAAATTGTAGAGTATAAAAGAAATGCTATAATACAATAATTAGAGCACACAACTTAAACCATAATAATTCAAACAAAATTATGTAAATTGTAGTGTGTTCAGATTGAATTTTGACAACTTTAAATTTATATTATGCACCTCTTCAACATTGGCAGCAGTTTTAGCTGATGTTTCCATAAATATCAAGCCATGTTCTCGTGCAAAAGCTTCGCCTTCTTCTTTCTTAACTTCTCTGCGAGATTCTAAATCACTAGAAATCAAAAATGTATTTAATGACAGAAAGACTAATACTATTCACACTT
Organism: Latrodectus elegans; assembly: GCA_030067965.1. NCBI lineage: Eukaryota > Metazoa > Arthropoda > Arachnida > Araneae > Theridiidae > Latrodectus > Latrodectus elegans. Next base: position 83,542,145 of record CM057813.1, read on the forward strand.
CTCTACAGAGCACATTTCTTAATAGGAGAAAAATATTCAAAACTTTTTTATTTAAAAAAATAAGAAAGTAGAGCATTTTTCTGAATTAGACATACAAATGTATGCAATTAGTTTAAATATATTAGGGTCTACTAAAATAAGCAATATTTTTTAATTTTATTTTGAATTGTTTCCTCTCTTGGAATGTTTAAGTTTTGACACTGTATTGTAGACTTCATAACAACCAAAGGTTGTTTTAAGGCATTTAATATACACTATGATTGCCTTCCAAGAGTTTTCATAGATTAAGAGTTGTATTCTCATGTGCCAAAGAAGAAAATCTGGAAATCTGCCAAGGACCCATCCTGACAAATTTGCATGCAGAAGGTAGATGTACAACATCCACCTCCTGTTGTTCAACAGTTGCTGGGATCAAACCTAGGAACTTTCACTATGAAAAACAGTCTTATTATGGTGAGCTTAAAATGTTCAAAATTATAAATTAGAAATAGAGAAAAATCACAGTTGCTTAAGAAGATACTTTAACACTTGGAATTTCAAAGATTGAAAAAAATGATTTAGAAAACATTTTTAAAATATAATTCACAATAAGTTACAAATAAACATATTACAATAAATTAAAATATTTGATTTAATACGAAGCATCTTAAAAATAACTCTCTGCAGTTGAATCAGCCCAACAATCGCAATGGTTTTAATATTGTCAAATTGTGCCATGCCACTAATAGAAAAGATTGTGTCAACCATTTTGCACACACAATTTCCCTTGCGAATGAATAAAATGCTATATAGTATACACTGGTAATAGAACTTCTGAAAAAATATTTTCTCTAGATTAACAAATAAAGAAACAACAGATATGCAATTAGAAATGCATAAAACATTAATTAGTATCAGAAAAAGAACCAAAACCCTAGTTCTTAACCAATTGCAAAATTCATATACAAGCAAAATGATTTGAAATTATTTATTCCAATATTTTTTTATCATAACAAAATATACTGTGATCAAATTAAATGTGTACAGTTCATATAATTAAGCATGATAAAACTGAGAGGAAATGAGAAAAAATTTTGGAATGCAATGAGATTATAGGAATATAAACATTTTTTTTTTTTTAACTTTTTTAAGAGATTTATTTCTTTAACTTTTTTAAGAGATTTATTTCTTTAACTTTTTTAAGAGATTTATTTCTTTAACTTTTCCAAGATGTAACTTTCTTATCTAGAAAAAGATTAAACGTGAATGACTGTTTTGATAACATCACTATTTTAGCTATAACTGTCAGTTCAAATAACGAGAAATCTTAGAAATTTGCTCTTAGTTTATAAGTCTACAATTAATTTTCAAATACAAAGATTAACAAGACAAGGGTCTATTGTTTAAAATGGATTTTGAATAACTTAAAAAACCATATTTTTATGGAAGTTGAAGTCATTAATACAAGGATCATGATAAGTGTATGTTCTTATCAAAAGTAATGAAACTAACAAGAGAAAAAACTTTACCTCTTATTACCAATTAACATAATAACCATATTTGAATTGGAATGTTGTCTTGCATCTTCCAACCATGTAGTCAGATGATTAAAAGTATCTCTCCTGGATATATAAGGATAACTTATATAATATACAACATACTTAAGAACAAAATGTAGTACAACTTAATTAAATTAAACGATATATTTTAATACACCAGAAAAATATATGTACATCATAATTTTTAAGATATGCCATAAATTAAAGTTTGTAGAACAGTAAAAAAAATAATCAATTATAAACAATCTGATTACTCACAAATACAAATAGTAAGAATTATGTATAATGTGAGAATGATATTTTTTATGTTATAAAAAGGCAAAGATTTGATAATTGCTAAATTTCTAATACTATAAATAAATTTATATAAAATTAATTCACCCTAAATCAATTTACCAGTAAATATTATATATAAAATCTAATTTAGTAAAAACTTATGGAACTTAATAGGTACTATGAGAAAAAAGTCAGTGTTTTTTTCCTCTAACAAACAAAGAGAAAGTTAAAAATAGTTTATAAAAAGTTACTGCACTATATATTTTAAATTATTAATTGAAATTATTAAAACTAAAAGATATTTATACACACAGGGAATAAATATAGAAATTTTACAAAATAATTTTGCTAACATTTGAAAGAAAGAAAATTAGATATTTAACAAAACAATTCTAATTAAAATAAAGATTAAAAGATTTGATGGATTCAATTTACATTTTTTCTACTCTAATAATAACAAAAAATACTTATTTATAAATTTTTGCTAATATACTTATCAAATAAGGTAATAAATTACACACTATAAAATGAAAGATATCAACAAAAATAGAAAAATATACCTTGTTATGTCATAAACGAGCAAAGCTCCAGCTGCTCCTCGATAGTAAGATCTTGTGATTGAGCGGAAAGCTTCTTGGCCAGCCTTCAAAAATAATAAAAATACTGAATATAAATAACAAAAAAAAGTTACTTTTGCATTACAAAATATCCCAGAAATTTATATGATTATTAAAAATTCTGATCACAGAATTTCATCCACAGTAATGATTACAATAAAATCTTATTTTAATATAAATGTAGCTACAACAAGCAATATGCAAAATAAAAATGTTAAAAATAAAATATAGGCAAGTTTTCAAAGTAAAATACTTTAGAATTCCATTTTTATTCAATATAAATCATGAAATATTTTTCATTCATTTTTAACAATGCATTAATTTTGAAATAATTATAAATTTTTGTTCAGTAAAATAAAAACATTTACACAACACAGTTTAGAATTAATTAAACAAAGCTGACTATGCAAAAATATATAATCAAAAGTACCAAAAGAATTTTGAGGAAGATATAAAACTCATAATTATACAGGATGAAATTTTTTTTGTCTTAAAACATAAGTGAAATATGAATAAAAATTATCAAAGATAATATATGAATGCAAAAATTTACTTAATAAAAAATCAAAAACTCTCTCATAAATTGGAAATTTCATTAAGCAAACATGCTCAGTACTTAGATTTACAAAATAAATTCAACTCTTTATCTATTGCAAATTTATTTGATTTTTAATTAAAATGATGAATAAAAAATCAATACATAAAGATGACAATAAAGTTTAATATTTAAACTATTTTTGTCGAAAATAAAACTAGAAAATTAAGAAAAGTTCATTTGTTTTTTAAAAGAATTAAGAAAGTATTTCACACCTAAAAAACTTTAGCTAATTTAAGCAAAAATTATTTTTTAGAAATAAAAAAAAAAAAGAATGAAAGTATAATTACATTATATGCAAATAAGAATATGCTTTATTTATCAAATGTAAAAATAGTTCGATAATTTCAGAAAAATTATCCTAATTTAGTAACTATTGCCCAGAGCAATTAATTTTCATAGTTTCAATACAAAAAATATATCTCATGATTAATTCAATTTTTTAACTTGATTTTTCATTGAAAAAATTTCAGCAGTATTTCATACCGTATCCCAAATTTGAAGTTTAATTTGCTTTCCATCAATAGTAATCATACGAGCTCCAAATTCAACACCTATAAAAATAAAATTTTATATATATAGCTAGTACATGCAATTTATTACCCTAAAATAAGTTCTTAACCAGAATCTTGAAAGAAAAATGTTATTTTCCTTATCAGTTTCTGTTGAAAAATAAATAAAATGATCCCAAGAGGAAATTAGATGTGTGCAAAACAATTATTTGTCCTGAGTTAACTAGGACTATGACACAAAAAACACAAACAAATTACTAATTTTTAAACCAAAAATACCAAACAAATTTTTTATCCATAACAATTAAATAATAGCTTTTGGAGAATTAAACTAATGATGAATTGAAAACTCTTAATTACAGTGCAAAAATGTAGTGATAGTTGTTTTGTATTTAGCAGCTCCATCACATACAAAAAGACTGGTGCCAAAACTAGTCTTATCACAGTAGTACCTAGATTGTACAGTGAGAATGTTAAACCTTATTTGAAGACCAGTTAAATTTCAGATAAAACTAGTCTCAAATGAACCTTTTAAATTTTCACATATTGATTAAAAAGAAATTTAAACTAAATTTAAAATTTCTCTTAAAACATAATTTTTTAAATAAAATTTCAACTTCAAAAATTTTCAAGAATGAAATTTATCTCTAGGACAGAAAAGCTCTTCCCTTGATATTGTAAGTTATTTCAAAAATAAATTTAATGTTTCTAACATATATTGATATTTCAAGATCACAAAATTTGTTATAAGGCTTGGGTATAAATCAAGGATACACAGGTCACACATACAGTCTATGATTAACTCATGTTTTAAAAGAAATTGTAATAAAAATAAAAAACCTCACATTTAAATTCACAATTAATAATTTAATTATATTTAATTGAAATATACAAAATTAAAAATAATTTATTTTGAATTGAATCACATTTTATTCATTGAATTTAATTTTTTTTAATTATTTAAGATTATTGAATTTTTTATCTTCAATGTAAAGATATACATTTGTAAAGTGTAGTAAAGATATGAAACTGGTTAAAAGGAAGGAGTAAGTGATGGATATGAGTGGAGGTGTAAATCTAAAATAAAAGGAGAAGTACATGATGTCCAATGGAGTGCGAGTCCAAAGGATCGTTTTTTTTAATTGAGTAGATTGACAATGAAAGAAATTTTAGTTCAAGTTTATATGTGGATGAGTGAGAGTAACACTGAAATTAATATGAAAGAGTAAATGTTCTTCAAAGACTGTGTGCTATTTTCGTTCTTTTTGCCGCGAGGTTTGTGTGGAAGAAATGATTGAAAGCAGTGTGAAACTGGTTGGAAGTGATGTGATTGTTGAGATAGATGAGAACAAATTTGGTAAGTATAAATTAAATCAGGATAAATGCATCGAGAGTAAATGGGTGTTTGGGGAGATTGAAAGTGAGATGGGTAAATATTTTATGAAATTTGAAGGTGATCAAAATGTTTTTTTCTTCTGGGATCCACAACAATTTCAGACAGCTGGAAGAGTTATGATTGTCTTTCTAATGAAGGCTTTGTGCATCTGAAAGTAAATTATAGTCTGAATTTCAAAAACTCGGATACAGGTGCTCACACTAATACATTAGAAATAACATAGGTAGCAGTAAAACATGAAATGGCTTCATCAAAACGCAAAAATGGCGATGACTATTACTTTGCAGAGTATGTGTGGAGGGGAAAAAATGTGCAACAAATTCCTTGTGTTCATCAATTCATTATATGAGTCTAGCCACCAAAAACGTCTGACCTGGAGCCAGCAGTAACAGCTTTGATGGTGAAATAGAAGCTGGTGAGGGGTAGGTTTATTATTTACATAATTAATAATAAATTAAAGATAATTATAAAAATTAATCAATTTTATGGATAATTTAACATTTTAACTTTGATGTTTGAAATCTAGAAGATCTGCATTTTTTGTAAAATTAGTTGAGCACATTGTTAGATACAAAAATGCATTAAATATCTGTCACTATTTCAACCATTTTCCTCCAGCTGTTTCTCCATAACAGAAATTCGTCATAAGGTCACACTTGGCAACTTTTTGAAAATTTCGTCAAGGGTGATAGCACAGTAAATTTTTACCCCATAGGGATCCTTAGTAATTCAGCATTGAGTGAAAGTTGTTTATCAATGCAGAACTTCATTTCAACAAAATTGTACATTAATGATCTAGACATGGTGAAACACATGAACAGTTGTTCGTAATAAACACTAAATTTCTTACAAATTTATAAGCATTTATAATGTATACATTTATACAAAATAAAATAATTCAGATAAAATACAAACATAAATTCAATTTTAAATTTAAAATAATTTTAAAATTACCAATAGTCAAATCATGAACAGGTTGAAATCTTTTGTCAGTAAACTGCAACAAAAGGCAGGATTTACCAACACCTAGATAAAATTAGTAAAAACAATTAACTTGATTAGCTTTTTCAATATCAACTGATTACATATACATATTTTAATATAAATCACTTATCTACAAAATTAAGCCCAAATAAAAAGTTTCTACTAATAAATGAAAACATGTTACTATAACAAATCACATTAGAAAGTAACAAATTAAAAACTTATAGAAACTGAAACTTAAAAACAATGGAATGAATATAGAATAACAAACTTCATTCAAAATCATAGACTTTTAAATATGATATTTAAAAAACTATTGCAATGAAAAACTACTCATACACCTATGTATAACAATAGGCATTTTCCATGCAAATTTAGAAATTTCTGTGATAAATATAATTATACTAAAATAGCAGAGTTACATAAATAGGAAAATAAAAGTATCCAAAATACAATTGCTTTATATATTTCTACATTTCTCAGAAAGGGGTAAACAAATCGTGATCTATAGTAGATCAAAATATTATGTAAAGATATTCATATTGTTAAAATTAAACTTAGATAAACAAAAGTAGCCATTACGAACTGCCTTAAAATTAAATTATTATAACTTTATAATAAAAAAATAGGAAAAAATTTAGATTTCTAATGTAACAAGAAAAATTTCTAATCGTAAAAATATTTCAAGTAATAAACAAATTCTTAATTAAATGGACACGCATGACGCATAACATTACTCATTGATCACATATGTCAGATCAATGGTAAATTGTGCGAAAGATAATATTAATTTTTTGTTCAATTTAAATATACAGTAAAGTACCTGTGTCTCCAATAATAATGTACTTGAATAGGTAAGCGTACGACATCTTCCAAAAGGGTTTCTCAATACACGGAAGGAAAACTTTAGACAATTATTCGACAGTCGACACCACCACAAACAATTCTTATTTTCCTGTTGCCACTTTTAGAAAGGTTTTTCATGTTTTCCTTAAAAGATAAAAATGTAGATAACTCTATGACTCATGAAATAACTTACACCTTTTGTTATAACTATATGATTATTCTGGCTGATAGTTTATCTTATCATTCATCAATAGTATTATATCTGTTATTTTAAGCTTATGAAACATATTTATTTTTTCCAGTGGATTCCTCACAGTGTTGATCTGAAGGGAAGTGTTGGTACTTGCATAATGTAAACAAAAATCATGTATATTTGTCATTCATACTTATCCATTTTCAAAGTTACTAAAAAAAAGCCCTTATTAACCATGAATACTTTTCATTCTTCAAGAATTCATGTTTTATTAGAATTTTAGAGACTGTTCAAGTGGATTATTAAATTCTATAATTTATTTTATTTTTCTATAAATGGCATTCTTATGGAGAAAAATTAGTTTCTTTTGAAACATTAAAGTGGGACTATCTTTATTTATATTTACTTTTAAAGTAAAAGTGTACCAAATAACATTTAAATTGTGACTGACAATTTCCCAAATTTATTTCATGGGTTTTTTAAAATTCTCGAATTTACAAGTCTTAATTTCTATTATCTGCATTGCTCTAAGTGTTGTAATATATAAATGCATGAACAATGATTTATATGATTGGCAGAAAATGTCTTGGAATGTTTTTTATTCTCGTGAAAACTATTATTTATCTGATTTCTATTCATCCGTAATTTGTCGTGGTATTAACCACACTAACAGATTGTGCCATTTTAAAAATTTATGTTACGACCCAACTAGTAAAAATTACATATTTTTTCATAGTCACAAATCTATCAAAATTGGTTTGCCCAAAGATAGATTTTCTCCTGCATTAGTTGATTTTTCGTCTGTTTATGATCACAATACACAATATTTCAACTTTGTTGATTTACCTGATTCATCTTTAACAGATTTTAATTTATCATATAATGAAGGAAGTTATCTTATACTGAAGCGCTTTAATCCAGAAAATCTCATGCATGTTTTTCATGATGACTTGTTGCCTATTTTCACCACTATAATGGAGATTGATAAAAATTTAAAGTTTGGAAGTGGGGAAATTTCTCTAATTTTTGCTGACACTAGATCCCCTGGACCATATCAAGTATTATATGATAATTTTTTAACTAAAAACCCATTATACATTAATTCCCTTTCTTCTCAATATTTACATTGTTTCGAAAGTGTTCATGTTGGACTTAATAAACATTCTACATGGTATCAGTATGGTTTTAAAGAACCACAAGGGCCTTTAATAAAGTCTCAGAATGAGATTGCACCCATTATTAAATCTTTCCAGGAATATTTCTTTAAAAAATATTCAATAAGTTTAAATGGTACCCAAAACTGTGCTGTGTTGTTAACAAGAAATCAGAATAGGAAAATATTAAATGAAAATGAAATTAAACAGACAATATCTGATGTAACTGCTTTTGAAACCACTATTATGAGTCTGGAGCATTATACTGTCTATGAAATTATTTCAAAAGTCACCACTTGTAAACTTTTAGTTGGGATGCATGGATCATTGTTAATTTTATCATTATTTATGAATCCATTTTCCATGCTTTTGGAGTTGTTTCCATTTGGAGTTCCTCCTAATATCAGCACACCTTATAAAACACTTATTTCTTTTTCTGGTTTAAAGTTAATATATAATGCATGGTTGAATAATTTTAAGGATAATAGTGTTCCCCATCCAGAGTATCCTCCTGAACTTGGTGGTATTTTTCATTTTAGCAATGAAGAACAACTTGAAATACAAAATTCTTTTGTTAAACCATTTCTGTGTTGTGATGACCCTATATGGTTATATAGAATATACCAAGACACTTTAGTTGATGTTAATTCATTTAAGAATGCTTTAATTAAAACTATGGAAGACAGAGATAATCTTCTATCTAATGAGAAAAAATATGAATATGAATTGCATCCAAGTGAAGTAAAAGATTATTCATGCAATATTTCTTATAATAAAACTATGACAATACTATGGACCCAACCCTGGAATTTAGCCTTAATGAAAACAAGTAGAGTTGAATATGAGATATGGATTCAGACAGTGAGGACAGATAATGTACAGGCTTTTATAACTACAAGGAGTTATTTTACTTTTAATTTAGATTTATTGGAGGATACATATTATATTTGGATTCGATGTTATGCTGATGGTCTCGTGGGACCTTTTAATTCAATGCCACTTGTATGTCCATGATACTAAATTTAAAATTCTCCTAACATTTCAGGGGCGATTTATTGCATAAATTATGATTCACAAGTACATAAAAACTGCCACAAAAAAGTTATCTTAATAATAAATACATAGTTATTAACCATATGTAATTTGTGTATTTGTTGTGTTCAAATACCACATTTTAAATTAAATTAGTCATCTTAATAATAAATAAAAAATAGTTATCAATCATATATAATTTTTTCATTTGTTATGTTCAAATATAAAATTTTAAATTTGTCTTTTCTATGTTTGAGAGAAATAAATTTATAATATCTTTCAAAATGAAGTTTTGGTTCTTTTCTTCTTCTTTGTATAAAAATTATAACTGGAATATTTAATTTTTCCTCATTTAGTTTCTCTTAAAATGATTTTAAGTTAAGAAATATCTTTCAACCTCCATAATAGATAGTAGAATAGCACTACTTAAATATTTAAACAAGTATTGAATATAATAAATAAAGGTACAAAAAAGGAAATTTTTCAGGAACATCACATTTATTAAAAGACAAATGAAAATATAATTCATGTAGATGTTTGAATACACTTTTCAAACTCAAATTCCTAAATTTTGAATATCATGAAGTGAAGGAAAATTAAATTCCCTTCTACGCCATATTCAAATTGAATTGTAATAGATTCCAATTTCAATAGATTGATTGTAATTGATAATAGATTCAAGCTATTTAATTAAAGCTTATTAAGATTAATTTCTCCATCCATTAGTTTTGCATAGTAGAAGAATTCTTTCTACTTGTTAGTGAAGACAAAATCAATCAAGAAGGGGGGCAATTATATGATTGAATAATTTAAATCATGGAAAATTTTTAGACTAAGAATATTTTTCCTTGAAATTTTAATTTACTTCATTTATTGTATATTTGACTTTTTCTCTCATGAGGAAATTGCCATTATATTTTCACATTTCTCATTAATGAGTTTAATATTTTTTTTAATAACCATTTTACAAATAAAGAAAATCACTATCCATAAAAAACATTGTTCTAACAATCTTCCTGAATATAGTAAGAAGGTTTAGCTAACATGTATTTATGATACATATATTTTTATCATTTTAGATATTTTGGCACTTCATATAAAAAACTGGTGAAATATTCTGCCTTGCTCATCAATATCAAGATTTTATTATATAACATTTATCTAATTACTGCATTTTGAGTTATCGCTGTTGTATTAATGGTGCCACTCTTCATATTCTATAGTTCATCATTATCATTCATTATTAACAGTCAGACACTATAGAACAGTTGTCATTGTGGCTTATTCCTCAAGATCTAGCTGCAAACTATATGATGTCCAGGGGCTTGTGAATCCTAAAAAGTCAGAAACAAAAAGAGGTGAAGTAATAAGGTCCTCATGCCAAAGCCCTACACAGTGGGGGGGATGTTTAGGGGAGGCCTGTGCAGAAGTACACTTCATGTATTAAAAATTTCAGTTCATCAATATAAATACGGCTCCTTATGTATCCCCTCATGAGCCTGATCATGGTACATTAGACAACTCTATCATTTCTTATTTCAAGAACATTATTAAAAGTTTTCCCAGAACACCAAAAGTGGGACAGAGAAGTCCTCCGTATTTTCTAATTTGCAATCTTATTTTTTTTTTTTTTTTTTATTCTTGGAGGCTATTTGGTTATGCTCAGCTAAAATCTGCTGGCACAGAAGCACATTTGCTGTTTGTATGCCTATTTTTGAGGGTGAAATTTTAAAACGTTTTTATGTTATTTTTGTGGCACAAATACAGTCTACTAGTTATACAAAATAATATACTAGTAATATAAATCTAGTCAACTAGTAATACAAATACAGTGTACTACTAATAAAGTTTTACCAAAAAGCAGTATGGAATACAAGTATAGATAACTAACTATAAAAGCAGCATCTTTTAACTAGCTTTCAGAAGTAAGGCTATTCAGTGATATCTTCAAAATGACAAAATTGTTATTCATTTGTCCCCCAAGTCCAATATAATTATTCAATTATAAATTAGAATATTATGTTCCTGAATGTAGAGTGCATCCAAAGCTTCTACTATGTGCCTTGACTTCTAAGTAATTGTGGTATACATGAACAGTATACAAAGCAATATAAAATCTATTTAAGGAACTGTATAAAAATATCAAATTACCAAAAGAACTTAGATTTTATTAATATTTCATTAGACTTTTTTAAAGTGAATTAGAAATTGCTTTTACTTTATGTTTACAATTAAAAACAAAATTTGTTAATTTTTATGAAACTTGAATTTGAATGAAATGGAATACATATAAATATTACTAATGATTTATATATAGTTGCATAAAATTTAAAAAAATATGAATACAATTCTATTTGCCTATTTTCAAAGTTGTCTTTTTAAAATACAGTTTAAAAATCAACCAAATGTGATTGTTGTTAATTTAATATTATTACAACATTGATAATATGGAAATAAGCTGTTAAGAAAGTTTTTAAAGAAACCAGTCTGTAATTAATTTGACATGTTGTCATCTGTAGTCAGGAAATCAAAAAGTTCATTTCATAAATATTCATTAGCATCAATAATGTTTAACTTTGCATTTGAAAATAATAAAATATTTTTTAATTTTATTTCACATTTTTGACATTTTAAATGAGCAAAATTTTATTATTGGTAGAAAAAAATACTAATTTTTATTAATTTATTATGCATTATACACCAACTGTAACTAACTCTCATTTTAGGATTATCTTTAGTGCATGAAGTTTAATTTTTAGGATTATTTTTAGCAGTTCAGAATAATTTTCTGTATACTGATGTATTGCAATTGTGTGGGTAGAATTTAAAAAAATATATATCTTTTTTATAATTCTACTGAAAATTCCTTAATTTTTCAAGTTTCTCCCTATTATATGTCTGTGTTTTGTTTTTTATTTTATTATTTTTATTTATTTATTTTTTTTTTATTTGGAAATTATATCTAAATTTGTCAATTGAATGCAAAAATATAATGACCTTATTTTAAACTCTTCTTCAATAAATATAGATTTTGTTAAAATATTTCATAATGGCTAATTTTATGATTTCCCTCTTGAATTCAAAAAATACAAGAACAAATCATTTTATTTAAAACCAAATTTATGTTTGATAGGCAAAGTTATTAAAAGTAATTGTGCAATTTTTGTTCTTTGGTTGTTACTTTTTTTTTTTTTTTTTTTTTTTTTTTTCAATATTATGATATGGCTGGAAACTTTCAATTTCCTGAAAAAAATTATTATCAAAATGTTAAAAAACAATTGCAGTTTTGAAAATCTGATGTCACAAAATTATATTAATGTATTTTAAAATTATTATGCGAAATAGAAAAGTAATTTTCACTGTAAATGATGCAGTTATGCTTGAACAATGGGTTTTCAAATGTGCAATGACAAATAACAATGATCAGATCACTGTGTAAACATTTTCTATAGACTATCTTATATGACACTAATTCATGGTTGAAATTTTCTTTAAAATTTTTTGTCATAAATTGAAAAAACAATTAAAATGAAATATTAAATTACATGTTTTGAATGAATCATTAATGCACTAAGTCGTATAATCAGTGTTTTACTAACCTTGAAGATATACAGATCTAATAATATTAAGTAATTTACAAAATATATATTTTACCAAGTTGTATTAAAAAAATCGATGTGAAATAAAATTTAAATTGTCACATATTTTATATTTTATGATTTTATTAGATTATCATAATATTTATCAATTTTCTTATTTGGATAACTATTCATCTAAAATTTAAAAAATTCTCAAACAATTGTGTAGTGTTCTGACTTTTATCACAACTTAAGTAACTTTTTCATTAACTAAAATTATTTCTCATATTCTAATTTAATGTGCTTGTGTAGTACTCATTTCAGGGTCTGTAAAGCTAATTTATATGTATGTAACTAACTCAGTTTATATAGTTCCAAATTTATTTATTAAAAAAACTATGATTACATCTGAAAACAATTTGCCGAAATTTTTAAAATTAGTTAATTTTCAAATTATTAAACAATTTCAAAATTTAAAATCAAGTAAAAATCCTGTAAAATTTATACATATCCCATATGTAACATGATATGGCTTTTGTTGATTATATGCTTTTGCTTACTACAAATAGTTTAGAAAAATAACTAATATTTTAATTAAATATTATTTTAAAAAAATTCTTGGAGCTTGATTTACCCACTATTGATATAATGTTGCCCACTATTGATCAGAATTTAACACAAATTTATTACCTTTCACATGTAATTTAATTCTAAATATTAACAAAATGCAAGATTTGCATTTATGTCAAAATTAATATCTTCAAACATTTTCATTAGCTTTCTACCAACTAAGAAATTTTATTTATAAATGATTTATCAACACTTGTAAATGTTTTATTTATATTTCTATTAGATTATTTGTTTTTAAATAATTTTGTTACTCAATTGGGGTAAATGCTTAAAGAAAATTTTAAACTCTCCAATGTATTAATAAGTTTTAATAAAATAATAAGATTTTTTAATATTCAACACAGAATTTTACTAAACATTTCTATAGGAATTTAGGGACTTCTACAAAATAATATTGTGTATTATGAAAATGTTCTTTTGTAATTTAAAATTAAACTTAGTTTATTTTTAATTGAAAAATAAATATTTAATTAAGTTTTTAGTAAGATTGGCTTGCATAATTATGTTTTCCACGTGTAAGCTAGTCTCGCTAAAAGTTTGTTTGAAAGAATTTCTAAATTATAGTAAAAATCGATCGCTGGAGATGAATGAATAAAAATTGATGGTCAGAACACTAATTACGGTTACGATTTTATTTGTGGCTACAAAGATGTAATAGTCCAAAAATAAATATAACTTTACTGAGTTTGCTTATCTCAAGATTATGCAGCACAGCTAGACAATCCCCATGAATCCGAAAATATAGAAAAAGTTCAGAGAAATGAGAGCAACTTCAATTGAGCTAAAGGTCTAGAGCAGGGAGAAGTCTATTAGTTTTACGTGCCCGTCTTTAAGCTGAGCATAACGGAATAACGTTCACTCCTAGGTGGTCCTACCTAGAAAAAACTCCGAAGAGTACAAGAGCAACATCCCTTCGCAACTGATTAGTTTTCTAAATAGATACTTTAGTTACATTTCTCTCAGACAAATCATGGCTAGAATTACAATGGCTTGAAACTTTCTCAAAGGTTGAAAATCTGCAATTTCTATGAAACAAACTGAACATTCAGAGATGACTCAGGCGTCTGACTCCTTTCTTCACTTTCAACTTCCCAGAACATTCTGATAGTAAGTTTATTGTAACTCATCTCTTATTAGTCCTATCTCTTCGAAGTTTCTAGAATGTTAATTTAAGAAGCCAAGCCGTTTATATCTCATATTTATTTTGCAGCTCTGTAAACTGTTGTTTTCACAGAATTGCTTAGACTATAACGTCAAAAATGTAACAATATTAAACAAATATAAGATATTCATACAAATATTTACATTTTTCGTAACATTACCTACTTAAAGATTGCACGTTCGGAACAGTGCAATCCCCAAGAAAGGTCTAATCACCTAAGTATCACTATGACAGATATCTAATCTATCAGTGTACGGCCTGGCTCAAACTACCGCAGAATTCTCCTGTGAAATTCCTGGTGAACTCACGGAGATGGAGTAATGACGTCATGTCATGTGACATTTTTCTATTTGAAATTTTGCTGTAATTTGTGTATTGAAAGATTAAAAAGAAAATTTTTGAAGCATAATATGAGTTTTGTGAAATTATAACGGCTTATTTATGTGTATATTTCTCAATTTATTTGTATAAAATTTTAAAATACGTAATTGCATGTAATTTTCTCTGGTTTGATAATTTTTTAATAATTTTTAACTTAATCTCTCTCTCTCTCTCTCAACTTATAATTATCTAATTAAACTAGCTTATATTTAATAAAAAATGCATGTATCACACACACACACAAATTTGGTCAAACTCATTGAATTATCACATTACTTTTAATGCAATGTATTTTAAATAATACTTCAGCATAATTCCACAAGTAGTAGTATAATTTATTTCTTGGAATAACTGAAAATTGTAATGCATTCCAGAATATTTAAAAATTTAATTATTTAAAATTTGTTTTGCATACACAAATAAAATAATTATACAATTTCTCTTTAGTAATTCATTTCAGTGTATTCCATAAATTAAATTTAAAATATTCATGTTTTTCAGAAAAGAATGATTTTTAAATTATAAGCAATTAAATAGGCTTCATATAGATTTCTAAGAATCAAATTAAAATTTCTAGGAAATATTGACCTTCATATTTTATTATATATGTAAAATATATTTATTAATATAATTTTTAAAATAGAATATTTCAAAAATGTTTCTTTAATAAAATAGAATTAAAACTTATTATAAACAAATCATAACACCTAAAGAACATCAACAATATAAATTTGTAACAAAAATATAAACGTTTCTTGATTATTTAAAAATCTAGTTCTATTTAATTTAAATAAAATAATATATTTTAATTACATTAGATAAAATATATTCAATTTTGGAATTAATTTTACTTAGTAATATATCTAAATCAATGTAAAGGCATATTAAGTATAAAAAAATAAGCGCGATTTTAATTTATTTCATTTGCATAATCGAGCAAAAAGGAGGATATGCAAGTTTTCTCCATTCCGAACACAGTTCCCCGAAAATAGCTCAATTGAATTTTTTTCTTGGGCGGATTGAATAAGGGGTTTGCCAAATCTGCAAATCCAATAATCTACATGTACTTCAACGATAATGAGGACTTCTTGGTGAGGAATTGAGTTCGCTTCGGATCACTTGCTGAAGTAGTCCATGACGTACTAGGATATACTTATTGCTTTTGTCGGTTTGTAGATGAGAGCCTAACATATTTAATCTAATTCTCTTAAATGGTGCCGTTTTCTGCCTCGTATCGTGGGACCCTTGTGGGAGGCATATCCGTTATAGAAACTACATATTTTTGAATAAAATTTTCATTTGTCCCAGAATAACCTCTCTCTTACCTTATTAGGGTCTTCAATATTCCAAAGTGGCTAACGATTGGATCTCAATGAAGCTCCCCAAGCACACTTGCATTTCGAAAGTGATAATAAAAGTTACCATCAGAAAATTCAGCCATCGTTGAATTCCCTAACTTATACGCATATTTTGCTTGAGGGCAATTTTGCACATAGTGAGTCTTCTCTGGTGGGTATGAGCAGCAGTCTTCTGATTGGTTAAGGCGTCATTCTCATCATTAGAAGGTTGTGAGTTTATATCCCAAATTAACCGATGATCCATTGTTCACTAAATGGGGCTGAGGCAATTTAAATAGCTCATAGTCGCAATGTCGTCAAATGAAATAATTTCACTTAGACAGCATGACAAGTCAAGTATAGAGCAGTCTTCTGCTTCCGAATTATGAAAAGTCCTATGCGACTACTTCAAATTAAATGTAAAATTTCAACCACGGGAATTTACTTGGGAATTTTGGTAATAAACCGGGAATTTTAAGAAAATAAATTTAACAAATCATCTTTTGTTTAATGTAATGTTTTGTCTTATAAAAATGAAGAGACGTAAAGTTAACTAGGTAAATATGCAAAAAAATGTCTATCTCGTCTTTTAGTAACGAAGTTAGCTAATTTCATACTGAAAAAAACTAAAATATTTGTTAATAAAAATAAGAAATTACGATTTAATAAAAAATATCAAAATATATTTCTCGGGACAGTCAAAATAAATATTACATTTTATACTTCTGTCGTTATAAATTCATAAATTCTTATATAGAATGAAAGGAAATAAAATATTTCCTTAAAATTAATTCATGAATTATTTTTAATTGGTCATTATCGCACAAATTTTCTTTTCCTAGTAAACTTTTTACTAATGTAATTAGTACTAGAAATCATTAAATAAGTGAATTTTTAATTATTAATTCTCTGATAAAAATATAATTTCAAAATTTCTAAATCATCTGAAAATTTTCAAAACACACTCAAAGTCTTTCAGAAACCCCAAGAATTTCAAAATTTCCAAGAGAATAAACCGAGGTTATTCCCAGAAATAATCTCGGTTTTTTTCCCCCTCCTTTACAACACTAGCTACATAAACTATCATATGAAATTTATGAGAGTTTACGTAGCTTGTGTATAATTTTGGATGACATAATCATTTTTTTGACGAGATTTTCTAAACATTTAAAATATATACGGAGAAAGTTTTATTACAATTAAGGGAGGCTAATCTAAAGCTTAGCCAATTCTGTAGCCTTTCGTCGAGAAGTCAGATATCTCAGACATATTATTTCATAAGATGGTTCATGTATAAGCATTGGCATATTTCCGTCTACCTATTCCTGCGTTGGGCTCTACTAGTTAATAGGAACTTTCTAGGTAAAACCACTTTGATTTGCGGGATTTTCCTATTCACCCCTCATATAAAGTTACTTACGTTTTCTTGTTGCTAATCTCAGGATTACCAAGTCCAGCTAGACAATCTCCAAGAATCCAAAAAATACTGCAACCCTTTCTGATGGCTATAAGCTCCTATCAAAAGACTGAACAAAATTTAGAGTTAATCTTGAATTACTTGATTTCGTTTTAACTAGACAAACTCTTCAATTCAGATTAGTTCCCGAGAAGTTTCCTCAGGAATGGCACTGCAGACTAATAGAAACTTGTTTTTGGAGTCCTGGTTTGGTAGCATCAATCTTCATAGAATAAGCTAAGCTGCTCATCAAGACTTTTGTACTTTAGAATTCTTAATGGAATTCAGAAAGTATTGTAATCTCAAAATATTAGGAACTATGGGAAGGTATTCAGGGAATTCTTATTGGCTTATTCTTTCAATATCCCAGGTCAGTTTTCGCAACGACTCGGTTGTTTACTCTTCTACTATTGACGGTTGAGGTATTTCATATGGTTTTCTTCATATATAAGTTGAAGTTAAGTGCGTTACACAATCTATTAATAATTGTCCTGCCTACTTTAAGTCTTCGTAGGACATCCGCAGCTAGGTAATACAATTTTGTTATATTGTTATCTATTGCAACCAAATTGAATTGCATCTAAAGGACATTCTACGATAATTTTTCCATCATAGATAGGAGACTTTAAAACTGGATGATTAACAATGATGAAAGTATTAACGTCTATCGTGTTAGAACACCTTCGTTTTTCTGTATGCAACATAATCAGGCAGTCTTCATTAACTATCTCAAGGTCCTGTATTTTTTTTTCTAAGAGAAGTACATTATTCTTGAATTCTTTCACAGCTGGCAACCTATCCGATAGGTTCACAGAATGAAAAGTTAAGCGATATCTTTTAACTTTTTGCGTACAATTTTCCAATAGCTTCTACAGTAGAAACTTTAGCTTTTATTTTTTCTTGGCCTGCCTTCATTTGCATCAATAGGTTAAACCTCTTCTGCCCACTTCTCGTTACAAGTATTCAATTTAAACCCTGCTTCTGACACTAGGTATTATCTTTCTTGGTGAAAACGAGGTTTGGTTTGTCTGTCGCTCAACGGTCATTTTTTGCACACGAGGGCTAATTAGACCGGGACCCACGGTTTAAAGTGGATTCCGAACCACTACAAACATCCATGCCCAAGGTGGGATTCGAACCCACGAACTGTTGAACCGAAGGCAAAGAGCGATAACCATTCAGCTGCCAGCTCGGCTCGTAAAAACGAGGATGTGATGATAAAGAATACAGTTTTCTTATATACAAACACTTCATTCTGATTTCTCAGTCAAAATGACTAAAAATAAAATAGCTTGAAACTTTTCCGCAAGTTAAAAACCGAAACAGTTCCTATGAATCAGAAAGTAAACACAGCAACTCTTAGAGCTAATGTCTCGGGTATCTGACTCCTTGCTTACTGTCAACTAACTCATTACGGCTGAGGCCAATAGTTACATCTTTGGTGTAAGTTTCTGGAATATTTCTATATCAAGTCAAGCGTAATTCGGATCTTATTAGTCTTATCGACTCAGAGCAACGAGGGTTAACTTTTGTTTTATCGTTAAAAATGATAAATATTGTTTTAAATTTTTATATTTTCGTCGAGCTAATGTTAATTTTGTCCTGATAACATCAGCATAGCAAAGGAGATCTTTATTTATTACATTACCTCTCTTGTGTGTTTCACTTCTAATAACAATAACAAATTTAGATTCTTTTAAAAATTTTCTAACATTAAGGTGTTTTTCACAAGAGGGTATTTAATACACTTGACTAGAAGCAAACAATGAATAAATTATGTCATAAAGACGACAAGTCTCCTTATCAAATAGTAAATTTAAAAAAATTAAATTATTTATAAAAATTATTATTTTAATTGCAATTAAAACCAAGATTTGTTTAAAATATTAATAAACAAGTAAATAAACACATAAAATTTTGTTCTACTCATTATTGATACCAATTGATATATTCTAGCATGATTAAGAAAATTTTAATAAAATTTATAATACTATAAATGAAAGCATAAAAATATAACTTGCTTAATATTTGAACTGATTTATAATTCAATCACGCGCAAAATATATTTCCTGAAATTTTGGAATAAGTGCATAAAATTAAAAATTAGTTAAAGAAGAAAATGATTAACAATTGAGATAAATAATAACAAGAGTTAGAATGTGGGTTACAATACATCATTCATCAACAATAGATCCTAATATGGCTAACAAGAGCGATTCCCCGCAAAATATGGTAATCCATCAGGATTATTTCAGTAAAAATTTTAAAATTTTACGGAATCACCACTGATTGCACTCTTGTTAAAAATTATGATTTTAATGGATAAAATAAAAAACATTCGAAAACAGAAATAAACACCTAAATATATTTAAATAAAAATTTTTGCGATTTCATTGATTTTCAATGGGAAGAGAGAAAACCGGAAGTATTTGAGATGGCTTCATATCAACTGAGGTTAGTTTTTGTTTACATTGAAAACTCCATCCATAAGACAGTCATATTCTAATAGATTTTAGTTGTATTAAACTTACCATTCAGAACTTCCTTTATGTTTTAAAATTATTTTATTCATTACGCAGTTCGAAGCCCGGTGTAATACAAGTGATTCAATCTGCTGATGACAGGTCCAAGGTTTAATTTCCAGATTGGGCAACGTCTGTCTCAGCTTTTCCTACCTTCAGTGAGTTGATAACTGAATACTAAGCATATTTGGGAACTTAAACATTCAGTTTTGAGTTAGGCTGACCACCTAACCGGGACGTATGCTTCGCAGCCCAGGGCCCTAGGTAAAAAATCTATGGCACTTTAGGCCTTGGCCCACATATGGGATGTGAGCACTGAGTTCGAGTAACTTTACACAATTCAGTGAGTTAAATATGAAATGTTTATATCTACAGAAGATTGCAATGGACTTTTTTTACTACATTTTTTTATCTAAAAATTTACAGTTTAAATAAATTTCATCGCTTATTCTTGATCAAGCACATATCAAGTGGTCACGATGAAAACTAATACTTTAATTCGTTTCGGTCCATTTCGCAGGAAATTTCAAGTGAAATGAGAAATTCATGAACATTATATTTTCTAATAAAAATGAATTTTTAAAGGAAAAATTAACATTTTCCAATGTAAATAAAATTTTTCAAGTGTTACTATGCTTCTCACAAAAAAAATAATAATAATAATAATAATCAGTTCCATAAGCTGTATCCACAATGAATTTTAAACTTTTTTTTTCAACTATTTAAAAAATAATTTTTTAATAACTCAAAATATGAAAAATATCATGCTTATTTGTGTTAAAAAATATTTCTCATAAAATTTAATGTAATAATGCAGACAATCAGGAAAAAAAATTGCAAATTAAATTGGATGTTAACATTTGAAAACATCAAGGTTGGGAATTTTCATTCGAAACATATCTTTGGTAAGTTGTAAAAAAAAAATAAAAAAAAAAAAAAAAAAAAAAAGTGTGTTAAATATCATGTAAAGCAAATTAAAATTTAATACTAAGCAATTTCTGTAGGAACATATTTTGGCAAACAAATAAAAAAAATTAATTTTATCAATTTTCAAAAAATTAAGACTTAATTTTTCTTTATCACAAAATGAATATAAACTTTTAAAGTCTCAATAATTCTAAAGTGTAACATCAATGAGCTAATACAAAAAAAAAAAAAAAAAAAAAAAAAAAAAAAATAGCTAAAAATGAATAAACAATAATAAAAAATACAGAAAAAGTAGCTCCATAAGTTTATAGTATATAAATGATAATACCTCATTCTCTTTATATATAAGGAAATAAAACAAATTTTGGTATTTTCTATTAGCAAAGACCAATAAAATCGTATTATATCGTAGTGATAATTTGAACAAACTAACAAAATATAAAAATAATTACTTCAAATACTTTAAGTATCAGTGTAAATCATTTTCAATTAATCATATTTTCAAGTATTTATGGTAAAGAAATTTTGACACCAAATATCAAAGTAATTCCTTTATAAAAATATACAGTTTCATTTATTATAAAATATGATTGTTGGGCACAGGTGCTTATAAACTAAGGTTCCAAATTTGGAATTTTTTTTTTTTTTGGGTGATGAAGAAATGTTGCCAAGATGACATATTGTGACATGTGCAATTACTACTAGGGTTACCAAAATAGAATTTACTGCATAACTTTTACAGGCCTCCATTTCTATGATGCAATAAAAACCAGGTTGCCAGATACATAAGAAAATCCTCCAAAAAAATTGCCTAACTCCGGATTTAGCATCCTGGATTATATGGCACCTGTGCCGATTGTTGAAACTCACAATTTTCATAGAACAATATTTTAATTATTTTTACATTTATAAATCAGACTAGTGTTGTCAATAGAATAGTTCAACAACATATACAATAACTGTTAAAAATGAAATAAATAAGGATTCTTAATCTAAGATATTTTAAACAATTATTTTTTTCAAGCAATAACAAGAGAACAGAGCATTTGGTGAATAGAGAAAAAAATACTGCACATTATAATACAACATAAAGTGAATAATATCAATTTAACACAGAAGAAATAGAGCATGAATTTAAAGCAAATGAAAAAATATTGTAATTTGTAAGATTAAAAAAAAAAACTAGGATTCAAAACACATACAATCTTTAGTTAACCATTCTTCTCAAAATGTTTGCAAAAAATACCAATAAAAACATTTTTTTGTGTTTATATTTTTTGTTCACATATTTAATATGTGCAAGTTTTATTAAGAAATCCAATAATCTATGTAGCTTTAAAGTGAGTCAAATCAAGGCAAAAGAAGAATACTTAATTTTAATGGGGTATCTCAAATTCATATTCAATATATTTTTATTATTTCCGTGTAAAAATGTGTTAAAAGTTTTTAAATTTTTTTTTATTTGAATACTAAAATATTGTTTAAATACAATTCACAACTTTTATATTTCAGATGCCATCTTAGTTAAAACATTCCAATATCTTTAAAATTATCACATTACAAAATCCACCTGCCAACTGCTAAAAAAATGAATATCGACAAAATTTGAAAGTAAATTTTCTTTAATTTTTACAGCTTCACATCATCCCTTAAATTGTTGAATTGGATGCAAACTTAGCCAGTTTTCAAATTACAATATATTTCTATATTTTTTATTTGTACAATATTAGAAAACATGATAATTATCACTTCCAAAAATTTAAATATATTCACTAGTGCCTACCTTAAAAAAAAGGAACAGTTTTATTGACTTTATTTTGTTATAAATTAGGCATTACATAATTTTAAACTTTTTCTCATCATAAAAAGCTAGAAATTTTTTATAATTTTTTCACAAATCTTATTTACATTATTAGAAGGCAATGTTGTACTAGCATGATTCCCTGTACTTAGTCCTGAGTTTGGCTCTACGAGTAGAAGACAATGTCAAATCTCTTTAATTCTTCAATTTGATACAACTGGGTTATTAGTTTTAGTAGTTAAGACCATGCTGTATTAAAAATATTTTGCCTAATAATTTTTAATGGTAAACACAACAAAAAGTTACATCACAAATTCAATGTGGTGGTTTAGAACAAAGCAGTTACGATTTCTCTGCAGAAATTATAATTTATTTGAAATCTTATTATATTCTTTTAACATTCTACTAATTATTACAGCTTTCCACTGAACACAAGATATTAAGACATTAAATCATGATCTTGTGAAAATTTGTATGACATTTTAAAAAATTTAGATTCGAAAAAGAGGCAATAGAATTTGAAAGACATTTTTTACACTAAATGAATTAACATTCCAAAATCAATCATATTATATACAATAACAAACAATTTTCAAAAGTTTTCAGCTTGATAATATATTTTTCAGCAAATTCAATATAATAAAAAATCGCCACATAATTTTTTAAACTTAAAATATCCTAATTATATTATTCAAAACCTTTACTCAAAAACTTTCAATTATTGTTACTTGAAATATATATATATATTCATTATTTCCAGTGGATGTTTCTTTTCCAAATTTTCCATTTTAACTTGGAAAAAAAAAACTGGAAGGAAACATTTACAATAATGGTAAAACGCAGAAAATAAAATTCAGTAAAAATTGAAATTTTGATAATTTTAATTAATTATGTGATAAAGATTTTTAGTAAACAAAGATGCAATGTCTGTTGAAATAAATTAAAACTGCAATGAAAAAATTATATAAAACTGTAAATATTTTTTTTAATTTAAAATATAATGCTGTCTATAATCTTAAACTATTTTGCTTATTAAATTATCTCAAAGCAACAAAAGTTAAATAACTTCTAATATATGTTAAGAATTTATTTTTTATTACAGAAAAGTAATTTATTTATTAAAAATTTAAATTAAAATAATTTAGAAGCTCATTATGAAAACATTATCCTTTTTCTCTCACTTCATTTATTTGATGCACAACAATAATTTTTTGCACATATAGGCTCTAGTTATAATAAGAGCTAGTTTAAAATTGATTATTATAAATATCTGAAACTGAGGTGGGATATGAAAACATGAACTGGAAGCCAGAGTACAAATTATTCAGCAGCTATAGTCTCTCTCTCGCTTTCAAATATTTTATAATTCTTATTAAAATTGGGTTATTGGAAAACATCTAAAAAGTAATTAGAACTAATTTTGGTGTACAAAGTATTTAAAAACAGATAAGAAGACTAACAATAAATAAGATGAATATTTTATATACCATTAACTGAAAATTAAGCATCGGTATAGTTAATTAGTTTCATTTATACCCCAGTTTAAAATTTAAATTAACTAACGATTCACAAGTATTTTACACATATATTTAGGAATTACTTATTAGTTAAAGTAGGTGAATTACAGTAAAATGAGGCATGTAAGCAAAAAATAAATGTCTGCTTAGCATATTTTTCAAAATACTTATAAAAACAACAAGATACACTGATTTTAAAGCTTTTCAATACATAGTTCATATTACTGATACAAATAAGACTATAGAAAATGCACAAGAGAGGATGAATGATCTATGATCAAACAATCAAGTTTCTAATAGACTTTCCATACTCTCTCTACCTTATTCTAACAAGCTACAAGCTGTAAACTAGCCATGTAATATAATATAAACAAAATAAAAATAATCTCTGTAATTATTAATTAAAATGAATAAATCAAAAAAACATTTACTAAAATTACTTGCATTAATAATAATAAAATTTTTTCTCTTGATTCTCTTTATAAAGACTGATAAGCTAAGATCCTCATACATAATTAAAAGAAATCATTTCCAAAGAAGAAATATTTTTAATTCAAATCAAATTCTGATCTTTGCAATAATTACAAAGATTGGAATTTATTTTATTTTTCTATTCATAGAGAATTTTTCTGAGTCGTCTAATATTTGATAGGATGATAAATTCCCCAGATTGCAAGATACTGTATTTAAAAAATATATGATGTTGAGATATGTGGAATATTATATTTAAAAGATATGTGACGTTGAAATATATAATCAATGATCTCTTGAGATATTTTACAGCAAAATACTATATCTAAGTACTGAAGATATTTAGTTTGCATTAGGATACATTTCAATATTTCTTCATTTATGGATATTTCATTTAAAATTAATTTATCTAACTTGCTTAGTTTGAAACACGACAAAGCATTTTCAAAACTTTTTAATTCAATCCCAGAGCACTGAACCAGTTCCAATGTGCGTAGATTTTTCAACTGAAATATGTTTGTAATACTATGATTGAATTTATAATTAAGTTGAATAACTAAACATTCAAGATATGGGAGTGAATTACAAATTGATATAATCACATCATCTGTTACCAGATGCATATGAATTAATTCAAGTTCTGTCAAAGAAGACTGATATTGGCATAACTTAGGGAGAACTTTGACACACTCATTACATTCTTCAAGGGATAACCTTTTTAATTTCAAATTTTCTATTTGAAGTGTTTGTAAGACAGTTTCTCCTTTCAAAAATGGATCATGAAAATACAAAGATGACAGAGTTTTTGTACGCTTTTGAATAAAATCTGAAACTGCTGTAAATGTAAAAATTAAACTGGAAGGATTTTCATACCATTTTGAAAGAGTATGATAAAATCTGTTTATTACCATTTTGTTAGATGCCATTGGAGAACAAATCTGTAAATTTTCAAGAACTGGCATAGTATCATGAAACACATTAAATGTGTGGTCAGTTAAACCTAAGCCATTGCCAACTTTTATAGAAAGAGTGATAAGCTTAGGAAGAGTGTGAAAAAAATAGAAGAAACAGAATTCAAATTTTAAGATTCTCACATTATTACAGTAACCAAGAGTCTCTCGATCTCTATCAGTGATATCACTTGATATATCACATTGATAAAATGTTAAAGATTTAATGTTTTCACTATAATTTTTCAGGAAAATGAAGTGTTCACGATTTAGTATTAAATTATTAAAAATTAAATTGGAAAACCTTCTACTGAAAGATAATGATTGAGGGCTATCCAATTGATTTTTAAACACAATGAAAATATCTTGTAGAAGTAGTGGGCTATTCATGATTTCTAACCATTGTTTACAGACAAGTGAAGAAGCTAGCTTATCTCGAGGTGAAAGGTATGACAAAATATTTTCAAGGACCTGAAATGAAAACATTCATTAATTTGATACTTTAAAGTAAATAAACTATTTATAATTGGTTCAAATTAAAAACAAGCATAAAAGAAATTCTATTTTAAATATTAAAATAAATAAAAATAACAGTAATAGATTTGACAATTGTTTTACAAAACCAATAATTGTTGGCTAATAGCATTTTGAAGGATTAATAAACTATATTGATATCTTTAAATGAAGACAAATTTAAATACGCTTAAAAATGCATTTATAAGAAAATAAAATCTAAATTTTATATAAAATTCTGAATAATTTATGAGTGGCCATCTTATAAACCAAATACAAATCATGATACAGTATGAAAGCAATTAAATATTATATTAATGCATTCTATTCAAATTATATTTTAAAAAGTACAAGGGCATTTATATTTCAAAACTAAGCTTTTATAATCAAAACTGATACTTTATTAATCAATATTTTAAAAGAAATATGCATCAAATGAAACACGTTAGAAATAATGATTAATAAAACTTAAGTAAAAAAAAAAATTATCAAGGAAAAACAAAATGCATAACTTCAATTTCATATTTTGATATTGCACAACTTTTATTAAGTTACATAGATATAAATGGCAAACTCAGTAACTTAAAGTACATTAATTTGACTAATTATCATAATCATAACATTCAGTAAAATGATAATCTAAAGCTGCTAAATTTTTTCTGAATAAACTCTTAATTTTTAATACTGAACATCTATAAAAAGTACAGTTTTTATGCTTAACTTAATTTTTAGAATAAGTGAAAAAGTGGTTAATTAATTTCACTTGTGTCAAGATTTCTAGTTATTAACATACATTTTTTTTTGATATTTAAATATCAAATTATTATAAGAATTACAACTTATTGTTAAAATGCATGCCTTTTATATCACATATAACTTGAATTGATGACTTTTTAAAACTGAAAATATAGTCTAATATAGAAATTGAAACTGCACAGCATACTATAAAAGCGTTTTTATAAGAATTATATTGAGAAAAAGCAGCATACCTTTATTTCTACACGTAACACAAATCTTAATAGAACACAATATTTAGTTACATATATTAGAAACATGATAACATGCAGTTACTTTAAATTTATGATTGATCCACCCATCAGTACTTTAAAAGACATCGTTATTATATAATTAGAATAAGTAAAACACAATGTTGCAAATGTTCAAGCATACAAGTTATACTTACACTATATCCTATCCACAATAGCTAAATTCTTATTTAAAGTTAAGTTGTATTAACTATTATCTAATCTCAATAAAATATTCTTAATAAATTCTGGTGAAGTATATTTTTAACTAAATTACTAATTCAAGATTCTTTTTACATATTCTTATATTTCATGAATTTTTTTTACCCAAGTTGGGCATAGTTATTGTAGATCTTTAAAGTTCATTATTCAACAATACTTTTGTTGTTAAATCATATGCTTTAAAGAAATGTTACATTTCATATGTTGGCCATTAGGCATTTTAAGTGTGGTTCTTTTATGGAACTCATAGGTGATTTCATTGGCTATTGTTTATAGTCCCATAAGAGAAAAGAGTACCACCAAAATTGCAATTTGAATAAATCATAAACTTGAAATTTGGAGTTTTCAACAAATTTAATGTGAAGTAAGAATTGCTTAAGTTCAATATTTTTTCAGAAGTTTGAACTATGAATTCTCAGTTTGTAAAACCAGATTTCTCAACATTTGTCTATTATAAGTAAGATGTATAAGAAAAATTTCAATTACATTTTTTCTAGTTTTGAATGCGAATGAAATTACAGTCAAATTCAAATAACATACAATAAAAAAGTGATAACATTTTTGGTGCTTGCATTATTTTCTAAATGCAAATTGGTTCAAAAGTATTATTTTGTGTGTTAAGTATCTTAGCTAATTAATAGAAATTTTGAAGCATGTATTTTGAGCTGTTTGATAGTAAAAAATTAATAACAAAGATTAATTACATGTAAATTAATATTAAAAATTGTTACTCACATTATTGATTTAATTTGCTTGTTGTACTCTCCCTGGTAAAGGAACATAATGTACTTTTTATACGACTGTCACACTCTATATTAAAATTAAATATAAAGAAAAGCAATATTCTATTTATGTTAATAACTTAGGTTAATAGCTCAATCATTGAACCCTGTCCAGCAGAAGTAATTTAATATTTTAATATAAGTATCACTGCTTGGCTAACTAAAAATCAAGTAATTTCAAAAACCAATCCTATATGTTTTTGATTCAGCTTTTATTTCTCAGTTATTGGTTCTGGGTTAAGTGGTATTATAGTATACATTTAATGTGATATTTCTTCATTAATAAAAACCTAACACATGTAATACACTATTATCCATTATGTGATAAAACAAATAATAACTTATAAAATAATAATAAAAAATTAACAACAAAATGATTAGGGTTAATGCTTATTACAATTAATGCTTATGTCAGGTGGAAATTTTACCAAGTACTTCCACAATGAAATAAGAGAATAATTCCTTTAATTATCTTTATTATTACATTAAAATATATATTTTATAATAATTTAGTGAAATACGATTGCTACATATGATCTTCTTGGATTGCGATTTTTTCCTTATTTATCTAACAGAGAATCTGTCTTTTCAGATAAAATTTTAAAATACAACAGGAAAATAAAAAAATGTATTATTTAATGTACTTAAATCAAAAGTGCTAACTATTCAAGCAGTTTTATTTGAAGAATACATACTTCCTTCGGTAAAGTCAATATGTTGAGCTGATGGTCCATGTTTGAAAGCAGGATATAGATATAAATATTCCTTAAATTTTTCACAAAGTTGATGGAAAATCTAAGAAAAATAAAAACACTTTCATATTTATTTTGGATAATATATGCATAAAAACAGGCTTGATTTTGCTATAGCAATACAAATTTAGAGCAATAATTTTAACAGAAAATTTAATATCATACATTTAATTCTAATTTTATAATATATAATTTTGTAACTAAATTGGAATATATATTGTATTAATTATAAATTAAAAAAATATTCCACAATTTTTAGAAATTTGAAGGAAATTAATCTGCAATATTCTGAATTCTCTGATATTCGATACGATTTATTTTGAAACTAATGAGTTGATTTCAGTTCAAATTCTTGCGCTCTTTGTTGTTGTCATGCCATGGTTCTTTATGTTATTCTAGAGTAATCTTTTCAGTTTTTTTTCTTTGCCGTTTTGATGTGTATGTTTTCAATGTAATTTATGTATAATATTATATAATTCTTAAAAGAGTCCCCCCTTGTATAAAACATTCTAGAAAATTTACTTTTATCCTGACCTATTTTTTTATTTAGGGATCAATGACCGATTTTTCACTTTAAAATGCGATAATGATCCCGATAGTAATTACAAAATTAGAATAGTGTTCACTGAGCTCATTAAAAAAATTGCGGTTTAATCATGTCCCGTCAGAAAATTCCGTTTTAGAATTGCTGGGTCTTATATAATGCCGCCAATATGGTTGCGATCAAACAGAAGAACCACTTATCCTAATTATTGATACGGAAATAATAAAAAATAATTTTTACGAAACTACAAAATATATGTATTTACGTGTTTATACAGAAATAATTTAAATCGTTAGGTTTACAAGCAATGTGTCAACAGTTTTGTAGTGGTAAAATAATATTAAATGCATTCTCAAAGTACAAAAATGTGTCAAATTTTATGTTTTAGGTATTTTGTAAGTAAGAGAAATAAGTTGACAGAAAAGGTACAAAAATATCGACAGAAAAATTTACTTTGAAAACAGCAAAAGTTACTTAAAATCCGTGTACTGCTTCCTTCTAACATTTAACATATTTCTTTTTTTATCACTTTCGTCGTAAGATAAGCGAAAAAACATTTTTTTCACATCTTCAAGACGGAATTTCTTAAAAATCATTTTATAGCCACTTTTATAGTTCAACCTATATCTATACACTATTGGTCATTAAAATTGCTACACCAAGGATGCGACATACTACAGACGTGAAATTTATACGAAAGGAAGAAGGTGCTGTGATATGCAAATGATTAGCTTTTCAGCGCATTTAGACAAAGCAGGCGCCAGTAGTGACACCTACATTGTGTTTAAATGAGGAAATTGTTCAGCCGGTTCCTCATACACAAATTGCTTTTGAACGTTGTTGCCTGGTGAAAAGCTATTGTAATGCCTCGTGTAAGAAGGAGAAATGCGTACCAGCACATTCTGACTTTCATAAAGGACGAATTGTAGCGTACCGGGATTGCGGTTTATCTTATCGCAGTATTGCTGCTCGCGTCGGTCAAGATGCAATGATTGTTAGCAGAATAATGAATCGATGGGTTCAGGACGGAAATACGGAACGCCATGCTTGATCTCAACGGCCACCTATCACTAGCAGCCGAGAAGACCGGCATATTATCCGCATGGCCGTAATGGATCGTGCAACCACGTCACGAGCCGTAAGTCAAGAAACGGGGTCGTTTGGAAGACAACAAGTGTCTGCACAAACAGTTCGACGACGTTTGTAGCAGCATGGACTCTCAGCTCAGAGACCATGGCTGTGGCTTCCCTTGACGCTGCGTCATAGACAAAACACTTTACAAAAATTAAAGAATGTTTAAAAAAATACTTGTCCAAATTTTACTCTTAATAATTTTCCGATACCTCTTGAATTTTATACAATTTCTAAGATCCTCTAAATATTGTATATTCTTTTTAATTTTTGGCAAGAGTTAATTTTGACAATTTTTAAGTTTTGATTTTCCTAACGCCTGATTACATTTAGAATATACCTATTCAGAGCTACAAGGGGCGAATGTGGCGGCATCTTATACAGTGGGACATCTAATAGGTGTGTACCATCTTCACCACGAATGTTATGAGAAAAAGAAACATTTACAGAAAGTGAAAGAAACATCCCTGCCTGAACTAGAATTCTAACCCGATTCTACTGCTTCAAAGTTAGGGATAATAACCAATCTGTCGGCTAAATTTAAAGTTAATGCCATTGAAGATAGACATCAATCACTTTTATATACAAAATATTTAAAATATTACATCACATAAGTTATTATATAATTATTTATATTAGTATTGGGCATAGAAATCACATTGACGGTGCTTTGAACAGAGCACGTTACATTTCTGGTGTGTTATGACCCGTGGCTCTACCCTTTATTCGAGCCCTGCGAAACCCTACGTTTCAGCAGGATAATGCCCTACCGCATGTTGCCGGTATTGTACGGACCTTCCTTGATACGGAACATGTTCGGCTGTTGCCCTGGCCAGCACGTTCTCCAGATCTTTCACCAATAGAAAACGTCTGGTCACTGGTTCCCGAGCGACTGGCTCGTCACCAAACGCCAGTCACTACGGTTGATGAACTGTGGCATCATGTTGAAGCTGCATGGGCATCTGTACCTGTACATGCAATCCAATCTCTGTTTGACTCAATGCCCAGGCGTATAACTGCTGTTATTACTGCCAGAGGTGGTTGTTCTGGGTACTGATTTCTCAGGATCAATCCAGCCAAATTTTTTGAAAATTTAATCACTTGTTATTTTTAGTATAATATATTTGTCCAATAAATATCATTTTGTTATCTACATTTCTTCCTGGTGTAGCAATTTTAATAGCTAGTAGTGTAGTTTTAAGTTTCACTAGTCTTTTCAAATTAAAATTTAAAAAAAACTTTAAATTAACACAAAACTTTAAATTAACGCAAAGCCTCAGTGGTATTACAGTGGCAATTTACCGGTTTCATTGGTAACTCTCTTTACGCGAATTTTTTGACTGGTCCGTACCCAGTAATTTACACATGAAACAATCACTATTTTTTCTACCGCATATTATGAACGACACCGTTGTCGGTTGCTGATAGAGTGTTCGCTAGACGGCAGCTGCAGCATTTACATTTAGATTGAAGGAAAGTAAAATGATGCGTAGACTTAGTAATAGGTCTATGGATTCGTGGCGACCATATTTGAAAATCTTTGAATTATTTACCTTTTCTGAATGTTTATTTAAAATCTTGAATAATAATGTTATTTTTAACAGAATAATTTAGTAAGTACTATCAATTCTTTTAAATAAATAAAAAGTATATATGTTTAAAATATCTATTTATTTAATTTTGTCACAGTGTTTTTACGAAGTTAAATTTTATTTTGTGTTTGTAAAATTAAGCCAAAATGAGCATTGCAAATAATAATTTATTTTAAATAATATAAATTAATTTTAATATTAAATTTCACTTAAGTGTTTGTTCAATGTTTTTGATATTAAATGCATAATATTAATAATCTACGATTATTATGATGATTAAAAACCAGTAGCTACCTTAAAGAGCAATGTTGATAATTTCTTTTGTATATTTTTGATGCATGCTATTTTTTAAATAGGTTTCGTTTTTATTATTAGCATTAATATGTGAGACTTGGCTATAGGTTAGCACTAGTTTCATAAACAGCATTGCATAAATTTAGTGTTTTAAACTTTCATTCCAAAAGAAATTTCTTGAAATCTAATCTAGTGTAAAAATCTATTTTAGTGATAAACATCAGGATTGATTATATATTATTATTTTGTAAATATTATATATAAATTGGTAAATAACAAATGTCTTTATAGACATTTTAGTAGTATCTGTCTGTATTAAATGTCTTTATAGACATTTTAGTAGTTTCTAAATTTTAATAAAACTTAAAGTTTAATTATTCTTTTACATTTGATATTTAATCATATTCTCATAATAATTAATTTTGATACAATAATTTCCATGTTTTCATAAAAAAATAAAAAAAATAAAAATAAAAATAAAAAAAAAATTGCATGTATGAAATTAATTTTATCTTTGACTTATTTGTAGTGAACTATTGAAATTAGTCCAGTCGTTGAAATCAATTTTCAATATCGGTCAATGTACAGTTTATGTATTAAAATTAGTTTTTATACTTAAATCAATAAGCAAGAGTTTTATGTATGTATTATAATATTCTTATATTTACAAATAAATTCTTCTGTTGGACAGAAAGTAAAAAAGGTGATTTTCTATTATACACCTGTTTATAAACCTGAAGAAATAGCTTCCTTTCAACAGTTAATGGGTTTGAATCCCAGCTTGGGCTTGGATAGTGCCTCGGAATCTACTTTAAACTGTATGTCTTGGTTTAATTAGTTTCACGTACAAAATATGTAAATAAAATATTTGTATTATTTGTAGTATTTTCTAAAAATGTAAATCTTTTTAAACATTACACGATGAAAATGTAATATTTAATTCTAATGTATGATTTTTTTCTCATTATTGGATTTATTGATAGGGTAGAAAGGAAAAATACTGTTTATATATATATATATATATATATATATATATATATATATATATATATATATATATATATATATATATATATATATCCCCAAAATTTTATTTATTTATTACTTTTTTTGTAAAATCTGTTTTTATAGTTCAATTTTAAAAATAATTATTTATTTTATCTTATTTTTGTATAATAAACAACAATTTTTATAGAGCAATACATCGTATAATATAATAGCAAAATAATATTGCATGGAAAATAGTTAAGCCATGCATTAGTGTCGATGCATACAATGTGCAAATTTTGTATATTAAACTGGCAGATATTAAAGTATATACGAGGGTCACTCTGAAATGTTTGAGATACAACTAGGTTTTTAAAGTTATACTTACAAAAGTTTAGGTGTGTTCAAAGTAGTATCCTCCAGCATCAATGCACTTTTGTAGACGAATTTTCCACAGATTAAATGCCTCAAGCCATTCATTTCTTGGAATAGATTTAAAAAATGCATCTCTAGCCACATCAATCTCTTCTTCCGAATGAAAACGACGTCCACGTAAGTTTTTTTTAGATTAAAGAATAACCAAAAGTCGCACATAACTAGATCAGGCGAATTTGGCGGATGTTCGATCACTTAATTTGTTTTTGTTTAAGAAACTCAACGGTTAATCCGGCTGTGTGTGAAGATACATTGGCATTGTGAAGCATTAGTCCCCTAATATTCAGTTCTTGTAGAATTTCTGGAAGACATTTAGTGGTATACCAGTTTGCTGTAACTGTCTTCTGTCCTTCCAACTTGATGGCTTTGACCAATCTCGTGCTTCTGAAGAAAACGGCATACATCACTTTTTTCAGTGCGTGTTGTTTTTTCATCATTGTCGGCGTGGGATCATTTTCAAAAACCCATACTTTGCTTTCTTGACGTGTTGGAACGTCAAAAAACGGTGTGTACGTTTCATCACCTGTTACAATTTTAGAAATGATGCGGTGGCCACCATCATTTAGCAGTTTAAGAGTTTATTTACTGATTCTGACACGCTCCTCTTTTTGGTGCTCAGCTAGATTATGGGGAACCCATCGGCAAACTACTTTTTTCATACGTAATTCTTCATGAATGATTTTGTGTATGGCTGCGGATCTAATGTTAAGTTCGTTCTGTATCATTTGATAGGTACAGCGATTATCATCCATAAACATTTTTCGTAAGGCAGACACATTATTCGAGATTACTGCCGACGGCGGCCTTCCTGTATGTTCTTCATCCTGAAGAAAATTGTGACCTCTTCTAAATTCACTAAACCTTCTGAATACAGTAGCACGAGCTGGAGATTCATCACCAAATGTTAATTGCAACCGTTGAATACATTTTTCTTGATTTAATCCTGCTTTGAAATCGTAGAAAATCATAGCGCGAAAATGTGTTTGCGTCAACTCCATTTTCTCTTCTGTTTAAAATTTCCTCTACGCTAAATAAGTTGAAGTAAGTCAGAAAAAATCGTCTTCTATGTTAAAATACTTTGTTTTTTAAAATTAAACCGTTATTTATTTATTTATTTTGTAAATTCTCATCAGCGCGTATCTCAAAAATTTCAGAGTAACACCCTTGTATATATATATATATATATATATATATATATATATATATATATATATATATATATATATATATATATATATAAATAATATATATATATATATATATATAAATTATATTTAATGTAAATTTTTACTGTAATATATATATTTTTAAAGAAGTAATTCAGGAAAATATGTCAGGTTTTCACACCCTTCAGAATGTTACAAATTTGATTACAGGTTTGCATTTTATTTTTAAACTTTCTAAAGTGAACTACTTGTACAAATATGTTTTAAAAGTAATACAGTGCGGTATGAAAACATCATTAAATTCAAATGTAAAAGTTTAACTAATTCATTTAAATCAAAATATTTCAGAATAATAACCATTGTAACAAATCATAAGAAAACAATATTTCATGTTTCTGTTATAATTTTTAATTACATGTTTTATTATCCTTTGTTTAATATATGTAACTTTAATTTTTATTGTTCCTATAACTTAAAATTAAGAAGATTTTTTTTTTTTTGTATTTATCATTTATGCTTTGTGTGTGTATGTGCTTATGTATTTTTTAATACAAAGTTTACCATTGGATCAAAATGATGATTAGAGGATATGGCTTATATTTATAATTTTTTTCTATAAATTTAAACATTAATTGTAATATTTTAACAAACTTTAATTTTTGTGACATTTTCATGAAATGTTTAAAAAATTGTTTTATAACAAAAGCAATTTAATGTTAAGAGTATCAATTATGAAAATGCTTGTAATGTTGATCTTACTTTGTTTTTGATGTTATTTTATTTAACATTATTTATAGAAGCAAAATTTATTTATTTGAAGTTTCTCTTTGGCACCGTGACAGATGTATCACAGATTTTGACGTACAGAAATTTATAAAGAAATGGTTGATGTATGCTCCTGACAAAGAATAAATGGTAGAAATAAATTTTTAAAGGTATGTAATGATATATGAAAACATCATTAAGTTCAAATGTTAAAATTTATTTTTACTAATTCAGTTTACTCTAAATATTTCAGAATTATAACCATTGTAAAAAAATCAACAGAACACAATATTTCTTATGCTTCTGTTATCCTTTGTTTAATGTATGTGATTTCTTTTTACTTAGTGTTTGTAACTTATGAAAAATTAATGGATAATTTTTATTTTTCATTTACGTATTTATATGTTTATTAAATATGAAATTTGCTACTGGATCAAAATGTAAATTGGAGTATATAGATGTTAAATATAAAGATGTTAAAGAAGCATGTGTTGATCTATTTTTTGCAGAGGAAACTATATTTAAAATAAATTTTTATTGTAATATATGTTTTCTAAAGAAATACTTAAAGCAATCTGCTTTTGTTTTAATCTCTTTTGGAATTTTTTTCTAATGAATTTAAATTTCAAATTAACTTAAATCAGTTAAAAACGAAAAAAAAAGTTTAAAAACATTAACTTTCTGTATAAAAATACTTAGTTGATTTGTAAATAACCATTAACAAGGTTAATAGGGTTGGGGAATTAAATTTTGTTGAATTTTATATTTCTAATATTTAGTTATTATTTTCAGTTGACTATTTTGACCAATAAAGATGGCACAAGTGCCAGTGATGCTATCAGAAAAATTCTGATGGAACTAATGACAAATGATTTGTCCAAACAGTACATCTGGAAGGGTAGTAGATGTGTAAAGCATCCCTTTGCCACCCTTCAGAATGTTATAAATTTGATAACAGGTTAGCATTTCTCTTTTAAACTTTCTAAAGCTAACTGCTTGTAACAATAAATTTTAAAAATAATATAGTGCAATATTAAAGCACTGAATTCATATGTAAAAGTTTACGAATCGAATTTAATAAAAATATTTGTCATAATCACTGTAACAAATCATAAGAAGATAATATTTCAAGTTTCTGACATAATTTTAATTGCATATTTTTATTATGCTATGTTTAATGTATGTAATTTCCATTTATATTGTGTTTGTAAATTAAAATTAGGAAAAATTGATAGTTTTTATTTTCCATTTATGGATTACTTCTGTATTTTTTAATGCCAAGTTTACCATTAGATAAAAATGTTGATTATAGTACATGAATTAAATTTAATAAATTAATTTTTTCTCTAAATTTAAATCTTAATTTTAATATTTTAACAACTTAAAATTTAATTTTTGGGACATTCCCATGTAATGTTAATAATGTCAATTATAAAAATGTTGACCTCACTTTGTTTCTGATGTTACTTTATTTAGCATTATTTATTTGAGCAAAATTTGTTTATTTGTAGCTTCTACTCGCCACCATGATAGCCGTATAACAGATATGGATGTACAGCAGTACTTAAAGAAATGGTTGCTCCTGACAGAGATGGGGGCTTTTAAAACAAGCTTTGAAAAAAGCCCAGTTTAATGTTAATAATATGCAATAAAAATAATAAAGATTTATCTTTTGTGAACATTTTATTTTTGCGAATAAATTCATAAATATTGAAGTAGATAATTTAACAAATGTTAAAATCAAAAGTGCTGTAAAATAGGAACACTTTATCTGAAAATGTAATTGAATTTTTAATCTTATTACAATAATATATTATTACACTTGTTACTAAAATATTGTTTCTAAATCAAATGTATTTAGTTTAGAAAGGTTTTATAATAATTTATACCTATATTAAATATATTGGAACAAATTGAGTTATGTATGATTTTAATCTCTAAAGCTGAATCTATGCACATATGTTAAAATATATATCTTATAAAAGCAATAAAATTTAGATTTTTGCAATTAAATTTCCAGTGTAAATTTTGCTAAGAGAACATTTGGAAAATCATAACAATCTGCTAATTTATCTTTTCTAAATTGGAAAATATTTTAAAAAGAAATCTTAATGAATATTGTCTGTGTTCTATATTAAAATAGAATCAATGTTTTATTTTAAATCTATCAAATGTATCTAGTTTAAAAATGTTCTATAATTTATAACTATTGTTACAAATATATTGGAACTAATTGAATTATGTATGATTTTAATTTCTAAAACTGAATCTATGCACACATGTTAAAATATATATCTTATAAGAGTAATAAAATTTAGATTTTTGCAATTAAATTTCCAGTGTAAAATTTGTTAAGAAGGAAAATCATAACTAACAGCCTGCTAATTTATTTTTTCTAAAACTGGAAATTATTTTTAAAAAAAATCTCAATAAATATTGTCATTTATTGGATTTTTCATATTAGTGAAAAAATAAAAGCAAATCTACAAAACTAAAATTATTGAATATTAATTTTTGTGTCCTGCAATGAAAACTTGAAAATACTGAAATGTCCTATAGTGAAAAATATTAGATATTGGGTTCATATTAATTTCATTTATATAATTGTACTATATAAACTATTTATTAAATTTTGAATTTATTTACATGTATTAAAAATATCCTTCAACACAAGTATTTTTATCTATAAAAACACTTATAAATATATGAATATTTAAAATAAGTTTTCCTTAATATTGTCTGGCTTATTATCAAAAATAAAGGATAGTGTATTTTTGATACTTAAGCCGGAAAACAGCATAGGTACACGAGTAGAATACAAAATTGAATGGCATAGTATCATCGATGCACTCAATCCCTTTCATCGAATCTTAAAAAACTCACCGGGCCATACGCCATAAACTCATCACACCGTGCACTTCAACTGAACGGGCGGAGACACCGCAGCCGCTCTCCGGCCGAGGTGACAAAAAGTCTACTGCTCCATGCACTACTGCCGCACAGGGGCCACTGAGTTTCCATCGGTTCCAGTCGTTAACCCAATCACCACCCCAGTGTTGAATTGCGACTAGGGATGTATTTCTGTAAAGTTATGTTTTATTTACAATAAATGGCGGTTTGAAAAAGCTCCTAATTTGTAAGCTTGTTCTTTCTAACATTTGTATTAACGTTTGGTTACAACGAAAATTTCTATTTTTTAAAAAATCTTGCCTATTTTAAGAATTTTATTCAACAGCCTTAAATTTTACTGTGTTACAACTTATTTGGCTTCATAGCACTATTCCTTGGAATTTTTTTACTATGCAGAGAAATTAAATTAATTTATTTAAATCAAATTTAAAAATCAAAAAGTATTTAATAATTAGCTTACTAAATTTTATTTATATAATTTACTAAAATTTTCGTTAGATAAATAAAATGTTAAGAATTTTTTAAACTCATTTGTGTCGTCAGTAAATTATAGATCACTGCAGCTTTTGATATTGTTGATCAGGTTTTTCTCAATTTTTATATTTTGTTTAATAAGAATTATGTGCAATAGGTTATTGAACATGTTTACATTAAATATGAAATTATTCTTAAATTCAATATTATGCATTCATTAACTTATTTGCACATTAATTTCCCTCATAACTTTTTTTCAAACAGTGGACTTATTTGTCTAGAACTTACTAAGTTTTATTGAATTTTAGAATGGATAAAATGCAAAAAATTGTAAAAAATATTAAAAGTATAACTTTGCCATTTTATTGAATTGTATCTTGTGAAATACACGAGGACTAGGGCTCTTGATGCCAAATTGTGCAAACAAGTGCAAATTTATGGAAACTACAAATCAAATGAAAGTAGTTATATTTTGGTTACAATTATGTCGTTGTTTTTAAAACAGGTCGATGAAAATTAAGTAGTATGTTTTTCTTTTGATAGTGGTTCTCTTGCCTTTATAGATTCTTAATTTATTATTTATCAATGCACCCAGTCCCTGCCAATTTGTAATGTTTTAAAAATATAATAGTCATTTAAATGAGTAAACTGCTTGAATAGCATAATGAAAATTTTTTAACTGAATAGCAAATGAAGTTATTATTACTTATAGATAATTGAGATTAAAAAAGCCTTTTGTTAAGGAAAATTATCCTAAAAAAAATAAAAAATTCTAGATTATAAAGTGACTACGAAAAAAAGTGCTCACAAACTCAATTTTTTTTTTAAATTTTTATTTTAATAATTCTGATTCTGAATATGTAATAACAAATTTAATCTTGTAACTTTTTAAAACTAAAACATTTAGTGAGAAAAGAACTTTGATTAATTTTAAATATAATGTATGCATGTGTGAAAAGGTATTATTCTAATAATTTTTTTATTGTTGTATTTACAGGTGCTATTCTAGTCCTGATCAATTATAGTGGAGAGGGTTGGTTTCATTTTTTGCATACGAGGGCTAATTAGACCGGGACCTACAGTTTAAAGTGGATCCGAACCACTACAAACATCCATGCTCAAGGTGGAATTCGAACCTACGAACTGTTGAACCGAAGGCAAGAGCGCTAACCATTCGGCTATAGAGGAGAGGGAGCTGAAGTGATTATAGTGAAGAGCAATGCTGAAAGCTGAATTTTAGATACATATAAAAAAATAACATGTGTTATCTATACTGCAAAAATATATGCATTTTGTAAAATAAAAATTTTAAAATAAATTGCTCAACTTTCTAATTTAATATTTTCAGGATAAATATTTCTAGAACTGGGAAACTTTTGTTACAAATTAATGTTGAATTCTTAATAAATAATGCATGAGTTTGCTTTTATTTAAGTTGTTTCTTATTTAAAGAAAAAAAAATATTTGAAAATCTGATAGTAAGACGTAAACTAATATTAAAATATTCAGAAACAGTAGCTAATTTTTAGCTGAATATTTTTAAATAAGTGTACAAATTTCGATACTTTTCTGTTCAATGTATAGCAATTAATTATAAGTTAGAAATATAAAATGAATTTTTTTCTTCATTAGAGACATAAATAGAAAGATTTTAAGTATATAAATTCGCAGTTTAGTTTCTTGTAGAAAACAAAATATACATTTTAATATAATTGTAATTTACTTAATAGAAAAGAACCATTATTTATACTTGGTGAAATTAAAATAATGTAAAATATAAAAATGTGATTATATACAGAAATCGACAGTTAGAGTTAATGAGTGTTAAGCAATGTAGAAACGTGATTCTCTTTTAATATTAAACAAATCAAATTGCTATTATGATTACTTAAAATATGGCATACACAATAATTAGATTTATATGCTAAATCGTTCATATTGTACCGAGCTTCGGGGTTCGTCTGGATTGAGAGTTGAAGAAAGCAACTACTTGATGAACACAAGACTTTTATTCGTAAAAATTCCACTAGAAATACCTGCTGTAATAATCACAATTATACAGATACAATTCGTCAGATACGATAAGTTACAGCTTCCAATCACAGGCCTCAAATACCTCAGGCAGAGAACAGCTTCTCTAAACTAGCAGTCACGACTAATCGTCTTCACAAAACTGACTGTGTGTACAAAACTAACTAATTATGTCGGGCTTCGGTATTTATACCTGACTTGGCGGAGAAATCTACTAATTTCGCCAAGTTTCCGGAAGCTTCTATGCTATCTCGCTAAATATTGGTCCTAGAGCTAGGGTGATAGATGTTTCCAGAAATATCCATTTCTTGCCAAGTCGCCAATTATATTGCCAACTCGCCAAGTTTTCTCGCCAAAACATCGCCAAGTCACCAAATCGTTAGAAAATTCGCTTTTAACGTATAACACGTCCAAATACCGAAATTTTTGCCCAAAATGTGAGCATATCCGATCTGTCTGAGATATTTTAAGACATATACAATAATTATTAATAAATTTGT
Source organism: Latrodectus elegans (assembly GCA_030067965.1). Classification (NCBI taxonomy): domain Eukaryota; kingdom Metazoa; phylum Arthropoda; class Arachnida; order Araneae; family Theridiidae; genus Latrodectus; species Latrodectus elegans. Next base: position 83,584,143 of record CM057813.1, read on the forward strand.
AACATTGCCCCCATCTCAAGGACTGCACGTCCCAGGCAGTACAATCCTCTGATAGGAGGCCAAATGTAATATAAAAGAATTTACATTTCAAGAGGATACAGAACACATTACATACACAAACAATTAAAAATACAAATATAAAAAAAGACAAAATATTAAAATTATCTATACTATTTACAAAGATACTGTGGTATATTAATTTTTACTTTACATTACGATAAGGAGCTAATCTATCATAATGTACTACCTTTGGTTTTGAAGAAGCTGATTTCCTTATACGAACTACGACGTCATTCAGTCTTTTTAGGACTGTGTAGGGACCTTCCCAGTTGGCTTGCAACTTTGGAGAAAGTCCTTTATGTCGAATCGGGTTCCACAACCAAACTTTATCACCTTCCTGAAATTCATGTCCTGTCACTCTTGTATCATACCTCGTCTTCATTCTTTCGGTCGTCAGGTTGATTCGGTCTCGAGCAGAGTTATGGACATCTTCAAGACGTGCCTGAAGGTCTCGAAGGTATTCCTCTGGCGATGAAGATGTATCCGGTGGACGACCAAACTAAAGATCACAAGGGAGACGAAGTTCGCGACCAAAGATCATTTGTGATGGAGTATATCCGGTAGTCTCATGGACAACACTGCGATATACAAGCGGAAATAGTGGTAGTTTCAAATCCTAATATTGCTGATTTCTGGAAACCATAAGTGAGAGATTATTCAAGATGGTTCGGTTAAACCTCTCTACCATGCCGTCCGATTGCGGGTGTAAAGGTGTGGTCTGCGTCTTATCTATTCCGAGAATTTGACACATTCCTTTAAACACAGCAGAGGTGAAATTTGTCCCTTGATCTGAATGAATTTGTAAGGGTGCGCCGAATCTGGAAACCCATTGCTGCACTAGAACCTCGGCTACTGTAGTCGCTTCTTGATCAGGGATTGAAAATGCTTCAAGCCACTTAGTGAAGTAGTCCATGACAACTAGAATGTATTTGTTGCCATTTGAGGATCGTGGTAAAGGACTCAAAATGTCCAACGCTATCCGCTCAAATGGTGCTCCTACATTATACCGCTGCAACCTTCTTCAGCTACGTTTTTTTGGTCCCTTACGTGCCGCACAGTCATCACAAGATTGGCACCATTTCTCTACATCTTGTCTAGTTTTGCTCCAATAGAAGCGTTCTCGAATTTTCTGTAGAGTCTTCATTACTCCGAAGTGGACTCCAGTTGAGCTACTGTGCAATTCTTTCAAAACATCTGAAATTCTTGATTTTGGAAGAACAAGTTGCCATTTGAAATTACGTCCATCATCGGACTCCCATTTCCTGTATAACACGCCATTTCTAATATGGAGTGAGTCCCAAAGAGCCTAATATTGTTTAGTAGCAGGACTGTAGGTGGAGATGTCCTGCCAACTTGGTCTCATACTGGAAGATTTTTTAATGCAAAAATTGGATTTATATCTGGGTCTTCTTTTTGGGCTTCTCTAAGTCCTTCATCACTCCATGGGTCTGGTTTCGATGGCGGTGAAACAGTAACTTGGCGTACTGAAGGATTTACTAATTGATAACTCTTCTCTACTCTAGAACAATATCGGCAGCTTCCATTACACGGTCTCCTTGATAAAGCATCAGCATTTCCATGACGAGGGCCTTTGCGATGACGTATTTCAAAGTCAAACTCCTGGGTTCGTTGAATCCATCTGGCTACCTGTCCTTCCGGATTTTTAAAATTTAAATGCCAGGTTAAGGATGCGTGATCTGTCCGAAGCAAGAACTTTCTTCCATAGAGATAATGGTGGAAATGTTCTATTGCTTTAACGATTGCCAGCAATTACTTCCTGGTTGTACAATAATTTCGCTGCGATTTCGACAAACATTTACTCCAATAAGCAATGATATATTCTTTATCATCAATTTCCTGCGACAAAACAGCTCCTATATTTTCGTTGCTGGCATCTGTGTCTAAAAGGAATAATTTTCCGGGCTGGGGATATGCAAGAACGGGCGAAGATGTCAACGCCTCCTTCAGTTGTTTAAAAGCTTTCTCACATTCATCTATCCGTAGAAATCTCTGTTTAACTTCTGTCAACATGTGAAGTGGTCTGGCAATACTTGAAAAACCCTTAACAAATTTCCTGTAATACGTGCATAGTCCAAGAAAACTTCTTAATTGGTGGACATCTTCTGGATGACTCCAGTCCTTAACTGCAGAGATCTTTTCAGGATCTGTTCTTACACCTTCAGCAGAGATAATGTGTCCCAGATAGCTTACTTCACGTCGAAATAAATTCCATTTGCAAGGATTCAGATTAAAGTTGGCCATTTTTAATTTTTTCAGCACCTTTCGGATGTTTCTTAGATGGTCTTCGAATGTGCGCCCTGCAATGATGATATCATCCAAATATACCAAACAGGCTTCGTAGGAAAGTCCTCGTAATACTGTCTCCATCAGGCGTTCAAACGTTGCAGGTGCATTGCAAAGCCCAAATGGCATAACCTTGAACTGCCAAAGTCCTTGTCCTGTGGTGAACGCCGTCCTTTCCCGATCCTCAGGATGTATCTCTACTTGTCAGTAACCACTCTTGAGATCCAAAGTCGAAAACTATTGATTTACGGATAAATCATCAAGTGTATCGTCAATCCTAGGAAGAGGGTAACTATCTTTTTTAGTAATGTTGTTTAATCGACAATAGTCAACGCAGAATCGGGTGGAACCATCTTTCTTCCGAACCAAAACTATAGGTGAAGCCTAAGGACTCTCTGATGGCTCAATAATGTCATTCTGTTGCATTTCCATCAGATGATTATTCACCTCTTCCTGCTTAGCGAATGGTAGTCTTCTCGGATGTTGTTTAATCGGTGAATGGTTTCCTGTATCTATTCGGTGCTGCGTTATTTTGGTACGCCCAACATCATCTGATTTCTTGGAAAAGAGGTCTCTGAATTCTAATAATAGATTTCTTGTAGCATTCCTCTGTTTATCATCTAACTCTGCATTCTGAAGGAGTTCATTAATTAGAGTGTCAGGAGGCTCAGATAGTGCGGCTTGACAATTTCTGTTAATACAGGTCACTGGAGTACAAGTCGCCAGCACTTCTCCTTCTTTTATTAGTTTTGCCTTATCGCTTAGATTAGCAACTCTTACCGGGATTGCATTCCATGAAAGGTCGACGAGTGAAGAAGCCACTAGTACTCCTTTAACGCTATTGTCAGAATCTGGATATTCAATCAATCCATAGGAAAAATTATTATCTTCTGAAAGAGCTCCGGAAACTATCATCTCAGTTCTTCGTGGTAATGTTGTTTCTCTCTTTGCAGGTGTTGTTTCTCTCTGCAGCCGCCAGGTGAAAAGCTTGGGCCCGGGGATTCCAACCATTAGCTTCCGCTACCATCATAAACTGGGTCTTGTATACCTGCCATGATGATTTTCCATCGAATGTTGAAAGTTTAATCGTGGCCAGGGAAGGCATAACTGCCACATTCGGTTCCTCATGTCTGTTTGACATCTGTTTCTTCAAGCTTTTAATCTCCTTATTCATATTGTCTAATGCTTCTTCAACGTTATCTTCGATCTCGAAAACTTTAGTTTCAACTGAAGTTACCTTAGCTTCCACTGCATTCATCCAACTCTTCAACCCCGCTTCTAACACCAGTTGTACCGAGCTTCGGGGTTCGTGTGGATTGAGAGTTGAAGAAAGCAACTACTCGATGAACAGAAGACTTTTATTCGTAAAAGTTCCACTAGAAATACCAGCTGTAATAATCACAATTATACAGATACAATTCGTCAGATACGTTAATTAACAGCTTCCAATCACATGTCTCAAATACCTCAGGCAGAGAACAGCCTCTAGCAGTCACGACTATTCGTCTTCACAAAACTGACTGTGTGTACAAAACTAACTAACTATGTCGGGCTTCGGTATTTATACCTGACTTGTCGGCGAAATCTACTGATTTCGCCAAGGTTCCGGAAGCTTCTATGCTATCTCGCTAAATATTGGTCCTAGAACTTAGGTGATGGATGTTTCCAGAAATATCCATTTCTCGCCAAGTCGCCAACAATGTCTCCAACTCGCCAAGTTTTCTCGCCAAAACATCGCCAAGTCATCAAATCGTTAGAAAATCCGCTTTTAACGTATAACATGTCTAAATACCGCAATTTTTGCCCAAAATGTGAGTATTTCCGATCTGTCAGAGATATTTTAAGACATATACAATACTTATTAATAAATTTGTAACAATGTATTCACAATTGGTAAGTAGTAAATGTTTACTTGACTTTTACTTCATTTCTCTTTTTTTTTTTAATGTTAATGAACGACATTAGTCGTGACGTCATTTACTACTAAGTTTTTCCAAACAACCGTTGCTATGGTTGGCACAACATGGGAATTTTCGTAATCAATTTTGTTGTTCCAATTGTTTAATATTTTCTTCTAGAAATTAGAAAAAGTAAATTAAAAAATCAGTAAGATGGAAGTATTTAAATATTCAAAATAATTTTTAGAAGAAAAATTTTCGGAATTTCCAGATAAAAATTTCATAAGTTAACTGAAACGATCAGTATATATAAGGGTTGCTAGGGTGAGGGGTTTTTAAGCAATCTGGTTGCTATGTTTGGAGTACTTTACTGAAACAAACGTTTCAGTAGTAGCGTTCCCGACTGTAAACATTATAGCGAATGAGATAGGTGTAAATTTATTAGATTTCCGACGAAGGTGGAAAAGTTACGGAAATTATAGATTAAAAGTAATTATTAAATTGTTTTGTCTTAAAATTTTGACATCCACGTGAATACATGTCATGCATTTATAATTTATAGTTTCTCCGTAACGGAATCATAGAATTGATTACGAATATATATTAACGCCTTGTTTATTTCTTATAAAAATAGTGTGCTTCTTAATATATTTTGCATTTAGTAGTTTTTTTAGCTAGAACTCAATCGGGTACAATGAAGATGATATAAAATTATGTTTATTTTTTATGTTTGGAGCAATTAGTATGATTGGGATTTTAATTAAAAAGTGCTGAAGTGTTTTGAGAATGCCTGAATATTTCATTATATAAGTAGTGACACCTACTTTCTCTTGGTATGCACCAAGTGTAGAAAAATAATTATCAATTTACAATGTACAAATTATATAATGATGAAACTAATTGTTTCTTTCATTAAGAACTGACCAATTTAAAAAAAAAACGATAAATATATTTGTTCTGTAAAAGACATCAATAATTATAAAGGATATACAAACATTTTTTATATCTGCATTTAGGTACATACTTCTTCCAAACTATAAAAAGTTTGTTACCAAGGTTATCATAGAAAGTCAATAAGGATGAAATGTTCTCACATGCTAAAACACTAATTTTTCATATGTATTTTTAAAACAATTCAATTTAACTATGTATTTTTAAACCAATATATGTTATCTTAGTTTTATACAAATTGTTTTCTTTTGATTCTTTTTGTGAAAAAAAATTATAAAAATTGGTGATTTACTTTGGTTGAAAAACAGTGGAAAGTAATTTCACAGGCTAATCCATATATACCATTTAATAAAAAATACATGAAGTATATATCCATTTTTAATTCATTCAATAAAAGAAAGAAAAATGATTTGGTTTCATATTGTACTTGTTTACCAAATAAAGATTATTTAATTGGATATTGTTTTTGTGTACAAGACAGGAATTTAATTATTGTAATGGGTGGACTGATGAGGTTATCGGAAAGGAAAATCAATTATTGTTCATTTGACGAAGCTGAAACTGAATCACTAAGTATTTATTTATGCATTAATGAAAGTACTATTACAAATATTATTTCAGTTTCATAAAATGAAAGTATTTTTGTAAAAAATAATTTATTTAGTATAAGTTTATTTGATATTAAGACAATGTTAAGTTAATTTTTGATTTTTAAGTTTATATTAATATTGAAATTAATGTTTAAATAAATTTACTTATTAATATTGAACTATTTTATATCGTAAAGTTCTAATTGTAAAAATTAAGATACAATAATAATAAGATTTTATTTTTAGTCAATGGTGTAGTATGGCTATTGGCGAAATCTCAACCTTATGGAGACAATGATTCAATGAAATTATCTCTTAAGTGATGTGGAAATATCCCAATAGTCATTACCATCTTTATCGTGATTAATTTAGGTAGATATAAATATTCTATGCGACTCTGATGTGGTGATTGGTTAAATTCATAGTTAAATTCTTAACTATAAACATAATGTGACACCAAAATAGTCCATTGTGATAATTGATGAGACAAATTTTATATTTCACTCAAAATTTAGATTTCTTCACTGAACAATTTTGAAGCCTGGTGATATTCCACATTAGGTAGCTGTGAATTATATTGAAAGCTATTTATGGGGTATTTTTAGTGGAAAATTAACATTTTATAAAATATGTTTTTTTTTTCAATATTTACTTCAATTGTTTTGAATTTATATTTACAATCTGTAAATTATGAGGAAAAATTAACGGAACCAATTTTTAAGGATGAAATTTATTGGCTTCTAATGTTTTACATTATAATTTGAATATACATTTACATAACTTTATGTACAAGATTTATATGTTATGTGAAAACTTTTGATTTTGTTTTAAAATGCACAAAATGTTTTTTAAATTAGTGTGACTGAATCAATGTTAAACTTATTATTATTAGTTAGTATATTAAAATGAGCATAACCTTTTTTTGATAAGCTTTCATCAAGAATATATTATTTCTCGTGTATACATACTCTTCTGTTAAAAAAAAAAAAGTGAATAACCATTTATTTTACTTCATGATATTCACTTGCCATTAATAATAAAAAGATTTACCTAAAAAAACATACAAACTAAATGGAAGTCTTAAATTTCATGTTTATTAAAAGACACAATCACAAGACGAGGCCGGAACGCGTAGTGATGCCCTCACAGAAAACTCTACCATAACATGTGCCGGCTGGGAGGATGTCTCTTCTAAGGGGTCTTTGAAGGAAAGTGGACTATATTCATGTGCAGCTAAAGAAAAACCTAAACACCCTCTAGCACTAAACCCGAGTAGGCCTGCAATTCTATTGGCTACTTTCAAAGGTCATCTGCAAACAAAAAAATTAATTCTCTGAATTCAAATTAAAATATTATACATCAATATAGCAAGTTTAATAGATAAAGATAACTGCAGTAACATATAATCCATGGCAATTTTTTTTTTTTGCCAAATAATCTAGAATATATACTGCTGATGTGTAGTGACATAAAATATGTGATATTGTTAAAAGAAATAAAAGTTCTCAGCACTATTTGTTATATATTGTACAAAATATAATAGCATTCCTTTTGAAAACTTTAAGTGTTTTTATGGCAAGAAATGTTTTGATCTGATAATCCATGGTGGCATTTAATAGGCACAGCAAAACTTCGCAATTTTTTAACACATAATCTGCAGATTACATAAAGGAAAATATAGTAATTGAATAAAAATTAACATTATTTAAACCTTTAATAAAATTTATAAGCATATAAAAAAATTTTTATGTTTCTAAATGAATATTTTTTGTACATTATGGTCTAATTCTATCGGAACCAAATCTTTCATGTAGATCTAAAACCATTATAAAATTTTAAGCTCAAGATGATTCAAATTTAAAAGCTATTATAAACTAAAGGCTTATGATTAAATAAAGAGATTTAAAATGTGTGTCGGACAATACAAGTATATTCATTATTAAAACTAAAAATATAATTAACTAGTTTATGTATGGGTAAAAAGATGAAAGAATTATATACATATTGATATGTCACATATTATAAATAAATATATTACAAATTTGCATCATCAAATCATAGCACTGCATTATTTAAACTAAATTTAGTTTGTTGAAGAACGCCGAGGAGAGTTAGAAAGTATTCATACTTTAAATTGGATACTTAACCCCAACGCTGCTTAAGATGAAAAACTGCTGTGAGAATTGTGACTGCTATGAAGTTTGTAAAGTAAATCAGGAAATAGAAGCTGCTGACTTTTAATAGGATTTTATATCTTGCTTTTGGAATTAATTTTAATGTACTACTTTCACAAATACTGGAAATTTCTTAATATCTTATTAAAATTTTGCTTTATTTATTCTGTTTATTAAAATGTTTATGTTGAATTTTCACGAATACATTCATAATAAAAAAAAAAAAAAAAAAAAAAAAAAAAAAAAAAACAAATTATAAAACTACATGAAATTTAAATAAAAGAATAACTTTTTTGCAATAAAATATATTATTTTAAATATATATTTTTGCAATTATATATACATCATAAATTGAAGAATCAAACATGAAACAAAAAAAAAAAAAAAAAAAAAAAACCTGTACTCTATAAACTTTATCTTTCATTCAAGTTTCTACCAACACTTCGAGCAGTATTCTATCATTGTCATAATTTAAGACTTTAATATGATTTAATTCAACAGTATTCTCCCCTTTCTGTATCACCTTTCAATCAGAACAGGAAAATTGTGTAATTGGTGGAACTTATTTATACTCTTCCATGAAATTTCACCTGAAAGGAAGATGAAATTGAAAGCCAAAATTACATGTTGTTATACAAGCATCTATATTTACTATATTCTATATTTAATTTTTCTATATTTAATGTATGCAATTTTTATAAACAAAAAATGCAAGAAATTCTCTTAATAAAAAATTAAAGTGATTTATATACGATCACATAGGATTTTAGTTCATAAAACAAATCTTAAGATAGTTTAATTAATAAGGAAAAGTGACAACCACATAAACAGATGACTACATTGAAATTATAGTTTTAAGTTACAGTTATGATCAATGAAAAACAACACAAGCACTTGAGCATTTAATGCATTAAATCACCTATTATAATCAATTATATTATAAGCAATATGCACCTTTTATAAACACGTTACATAGATCCTTCAAAATAAGAGTTTTTACAAATATTTCAACGTAATAAAATATCACAAATCAATTTTAATACTTTATTCCAATTGCGATCTTATTTCCTTATACGATTTGAATTAGAATTTCATAATAAAACATCTTACAATTTAAAAAATAAATTATTCAGTTTTATTTTTTAACACAAACTTAAATAAATTTAATAATGGAAATTAATTATAATCAAAAAGTAAATAGCAATGCAATCCAGTTAAAATTTAGATTACCATAGATCTTCACCATTTGGTTTTACTTACACAAAAGTATACACACAAAATAAGTAAAATATATTATTTACCAAAGCATGCATACGAAAATTATCAGCCATAATTATTAACATAAACTTAAATAATGTAGAATTTAATAAAATCTAAGTAATGATATATGAAAGGAAGAACTAAATATTGTTAACAAAATACATTATTTACAAAAATATAAGAAATTAGCATTGTTAATAAAAAATTATTTTCAAAATAATTTCTATAAAAAAATAATTTATGAGAACAAGAAAAAAAAAGTATTATAATTATTCTATATTAATAATTAGAATTTCATTTTAATATAATATTATTTGAATTATACTCTTATGAAATTCTAAGTATTAAAAAAGATAAAAAAAAAAAAATCCTATTATAGCTTTCTACTTATTTCATATCACTTCACAAATACCTTAATATTTCAAGTTGATAATCCATGTTTAATCTTGTAACATTTATGAATGTTGAAATTTATAAATTAACTGTAAATAGTAAAAATACTCCCTTTATTTAATAATAAATCAGGGAAAAAAACAAGTATATATATACACATTTATTATACAAGTATATAATAATTCCGTGTTTTTAATTGAAACTTAAATGCGATAATTTGGCTATTTTCTATATCCCATAGTTTTACGTGTTTTAAAATAAGCAATTTTATTTGATTTTTCGCAAAAGTACATTCTTATAATTAAAAAAATAGTAATAATTGATAAAGTGTATGAATTTTGATGTTTTATGAAACCAACTTGGGTCAAAGTCTTCGATTCCAGGCAGTCAATAATATTAGTTAATGAGTGAATAATTAAGCTTTCTGTATTAAGGGTTTCCATAGTTGTACCTTCTAATAAAATAATTAATTTGAAAAGTTTAGAGGAAGATATAAGTAAATTAAATAAAAATTTAAAAAAGTAAAAAAAAAAACTAAAAATTAGAATTTTTATTAGTTTTAGGCATTTTTAAATTCTAATTTCTTCAAAGAAGATTTAGATGGATCTAGTTAAGCATAACATTTGTGTAATGAGTAGAAAATAAACTGAAGATTTATTAAGTAATACTTTAATTACAAATAAAATTTAATGAATATTAAGAAAAAGATAATGTCGGTAATAATTAAAAAATGAATAATAAATAATAAAAAAATGGAAATACAAACAAAGGCATCTTAATGCACCTATCGATTAAGTACAATCATTTCGGTAATCACAGTTAAAAAATAATTTATATTTATGATTACAAAAGTACATATTCAGGATTAATGCATTATTTTTTCTGAAATTATATACAAATTAAGAGAATTATGATGAATTCTAAGGGTTTACATGCATAAGAATTACTAAGTCTCACAGATGCTTAATGTTTTGAAAAACAAGCAAAACACAATGATTTTTTTCACTTATAGCTAAATAAAATACCTTTTACAAATAAAAAAAAAACTTACTGCAACATATTTTTGAAATATTCCTAATAAGCTTTCTGGAACACGTTATCCTGAAATAATAAGTTTTAAATAAGAAATAGCAATTTAAATATCTACCACTCAAATCAATGGTGTTTCACTGAAAATTGGCCCTTTACAACGACTGCTTAGAAATTGTTGCTAGATTTTGACGTCAACTAAAATCGTCCATTTCAACATGATCTGATTTTAGTCATATAATTTCAAGTGGTTCCCAGGTGACAATTTTCAGAGGTCCCTGGATCTGGCGATCTTCTACCCTCAGTAGAGAACTGGTTCTTGGTTGGTGAGCTATAATTTGAATCTGATTGGCTTAAAATGAGTTTGAAATTTTAATGGACGGGACTATGGTTATTTCATAAAATTTATTTCAGAATTTAAAAAGTTATTGTTTATTAATTTAATTATTTATGAGAGATATATATTTAAATTAAATGGAACTAATAGAATAATAAAGGAAATAGTAAAGGAAAATAAGAATATATTTACATAAGAACCGGTAAAGGTATTTACAAGAATTTATACACACTATAATACTGACAAGTTATAACTTGGTCTGCAATACAATATCTCTATTATTTTTTATACTTTATTTATTTATATACACATATGAATGAATTTTTTAAATATATTTTTATATATATTTAGTATGCATAGTTATATATGCATTTTTCATCATTTTTTAAATAGTTTTCCTTTTCACATATGGAATGAGACGTAAAGAAAAAATCCTGGAGATGACAACATCAACATTAATATGATTAAAAAACTTCCCATGGATTACATTAAGAAACTCATGATTATATACAACAACTGCTTGAAATTTACAATCTTCCCATCAATTTGGAAAACAGCTGCTATCATTCTCTTTTCGAAACCAGGAAAAGATCCAAGAAAACCTGAAAATTACCGTCCTATCAGCTTGCTTCCTACATTAGGAAAAATCTTTGAAAAAATAATCCTTAATAGAATTAACCAATACATCAAATTACTTCCTGATCAACAATATGGATTTAGATGTAACCTTTCTACCACAAAGCAGCTACTTAGAATAACCGAAATTATTGGCAAAAATATGCATAAAAATTTATATACATCAATGACCATGCTCGATGTTTCCAAAGCATTTGATAAAGTCTGGCATGAAGGTCTAATATATAAATTAATTAAACTTAACCTAAATTCAGATATCATTCATATTTTATATAATTATATTAAAAATAGATTTTTTCACATAAAGCAAAATGATGTAACTTCCATCACCCTGCAAATTAATGCTGGAGTTCCACAAGGTAGCATCCTGTGGCCCATTCTTTATTTGTTTTACACATACGATTTCCCAATTCCCGAAGACACAACAATTAACATCGCCTTTTATGCAGATGATACAGCATTGATAGCTGAATCAACCAATCCAAATCATGCCATCTTGAAATTACAAAAGGAACTATATAAAATTGAAAACTGGTGCCAGGACTGGAGAGTAGTTATGAACGCTGAAAAATCCCAAACCCTACTTTTCCGTAGAAAGAAAAGAGCCAAAATGAAACACAGAAACAATAACAATCTCATCCTGTTCAATAAAATCATCCCACAAGTCAAAGCTGCCAAATATCTCGGACTAACCCTCACTTCAAATTTCACTTGGACTCAACACATCAATAATGTTACTAAAAAAGCATACTCAGCATTTGGCTGTATTAAACATTTAATAGGAAAGAAATCCAAACTTAATCGCAAACTAAAAAGACTACTTTATATCTCCATGATTCGCCCAATTGTAACATATGCCTCCCCAGTGTGGAACAACATAGGAAAAAATGAAAGAAGAAAACTAAGAAATTTTCAAAACAAAATTTTAAGAATTATAGCAGGAGTACCCTACTACGTCAGAAACAAAAATATTGAAAAAGACCTCAAGATAGAAGATATTATTGTCCACATTCAAAAATTAAATAAAAAATTTTATGATAACGCAATTAATTGCAATACTGCAAATTTCAATGAGATTTTCAATTACAAATATATCCCAGAATGGAGCCATCACAGGCCTATAGCCACACAGCTATTCCTAAGTGTAAATGAACTTTCATAAGTGTATATATTGTATATATTATTTTCTCATATTTTGTTTACTACTATTTAGCCCAGTAATTTCATATATTTTGTATATTTACCCAGAAAAAACATTTTCTAGAATTTATTTTATTATTCACACTCGAAAGTATTTTACTTAGGAAACAACTTAAAGTGATATAATGTGCTCTAACCACGCCCACCACGACAAGACAGCTCGCTGCTGATTGGTCCAAAGGAAGACATCGTTCTCCTACTCCGCTGAAACTAAGCGCTAAAAGTGAATACAGTCAGTGTTATTCCTAAACGGAAGAAAATCAGATGAAAGAGTAAAGGCCTGCTTCGCAGGCCGACACTCTGTAAAACCACAGATCCAAGAAGTAAAGAAAAAGTTTATTTATTTTTTTAGAAGGCTCTTTTTTCCATACAAAGAAGTAGTTATCAAAGAAAATTTTTTTGTTTACAGTTTATTTCATAATGGTTGGTGAGGAAACTTTGGCCAATATCTGAGTAATGAGCGGGGACGGAATCTATTACGGGTACTTAGGTCATTATAGGACGGAAGGCTAATTATTGTTTCGTTATTAGTTCTATCAATATTTTTAATCATATTATACATTATTTTCGCGAAGAATTCTCTCAGGGTAGGGATTTTTAATTCTTGTCTGATTTTTTTATTTTTAATGAACCAAAGGGCCTTAAACACCCATCTGAAGGCTTTATTTTGGAAAGTTGTTTTCAGTTTTTTAATTTTACTATCATGGGTGTAACCACAGATAGGGCAGGCATAGGAAATAAGTGGTCGAAGATATGGTTTAAAAATGAGCACTTTATCTTCCATGGAAAGTTTTTAATTCCAGTTGATAAGTAGGTATAATGCAGCTGTTTGCCTTTTTAAATTTGTTAATAATTTAGATCAGATGGGGATGCCATGTTAATTTTCTGTCGAAAATTACTTCTAAATATTTACAGGTTTGGGACCATGGTATAAATTCGTTGTTGACATTAATTACACTGGGTGGAAGTACTCTTTTTTTTTAAATTATGGATACACTTTTATTTACATTAATAAGAATTTTCCATTTATGATATTTTCTTACCTTGTGGTAGTATAAATGTGTCATCTGCAAAAAGTTGCAGGGAAGTTAGAATTGATGTTGGAATGTCGTTCACATAGATAAGAAAGAGTCTTGGTCCCAATTTGGACGCTTGTAGCATACCGGCTAAAATTTGTCTACGTGCTGAGTATGTAGTACCAATGCGAACTTTCGTCCCATAAGATATGAAATTAGTATCTTAATGAGTGGATCGGGTAGACTAATATTAATGAGTTTGTGTGCAAGTCCACCAATCCAAACTCGATCGAAAGCTTTGGCAATATCAAGAGAAACTGCTCCTGTACTTTTTTTATGTTGAAATCCCTGGGTGATGATTTTCCCTACTCTCATAAGTTGATACGTTGTTGAATGTGATTTTCTGAACCCTTATAGTTCAGGGATAAGAATATTGTTGTTTTCTAAAAATTCATCTAGTTTATTTAAAATAATTGCTTCGGTTATTTTGCTTAGAGAGGGCAATAGAGTAATAGGTGTATAGCTTGAGGGAATGTAGTTGTTTTGGTTTTAATATTGTTACTATTACTGCAATTTTTAATTTTGAGGAAAATACGTTATTCTTAATATCTCGTTAATAAGCATAGTAATTATGAATAATGCTTTGTTTGGAATTTTTTGTAGCATTTTGTTTGTTATTCCGTCAGTTCCTGGGATTTATTATCATTTACTTTCTTGATTATTGCCGTTACTTCCGAAGGGATAGTGCTTTGTATGACTTGTGTGTGTGGTCTGGAGAGAAATCTGAGTATGTTGCTTGCAACCAGATCTTCGGTTCTGGTGTTGTGTAGGTCATTAGTGGTGATTTGTGTTTCAAAAACGTAAGCAATTGCTTCTGTTTTTTGTTTGTCTGTGTTTGCAATTGTATTTCGGCCTTGAATGGGTGGAAAATACTGTGGTTTCTTCTTGAACTTACTGATGGCCTTTTAAATGGATCGGTCGTGAGTATTTAATGATTTTAATTTTTCTCTCCATTTCTGTGTTATTGTATGAATTTATTTCGGCTCTGAATTCAATATCATATAATTTGTAAATTTTGCCAAATTATTTAGATATTACTTAAAAGAACAATTTTTTTTTCCACACTGGAATTTTATGAATGAAAATTATTTTACTCATGTAAGATGCAACAATAATATTTTAAATGAAAAAAATTCGTACTTATTGTATTTATTTAAAATAGCTTTCTCCTAATTTAGTAATTCAAAACAAAATCCTTTGTTGTTAGCATATAATGTAAACAAACCTATAAGTCAAGATAGGTCCTATCTTGGCTGCCAAAATTGGGCCAATTTCGTTAGCATAGCTTAATTCTATCTCGGCTGTTTAAATTAGACCAATTTTGGCAGCCAAGCTTGGTACTATCTTGCCCACCCAGATTGGTCCAATGTAGGTTGCCAAACTTGGCCCTATCTAGGCAACCCACATTGGTCCTATATAACGAAATGTAGACTCTCCAGGATGGACCCGATATAGACCACCAATACTGGATCTAGACGAAGCCACGATTATCCAATATATTGCCAAGTTATTTTGCTACTTGTGCCAAGTTCACTAGTTAGTAAACCTCTGCATACAAAATGAATCTGAGGACAAAATTTCAGCTTCCTGCTTCTTTTTTGAAACCTAGAAATAAAGGAACATTTTTCGATAATCTAAATTTATTTTAAAGCCATAGAAAAACTGAGTTCTTAAAAATCTTTTTCTTTTGCTCTACAGTGCATAAAATGTTTCCATGTTAAAAATTCTATATCCATAAATCCAATCTATATGTAAAGATTCAATGATCACTATAAGTAAATGGATTTCATTTCTAAATATATAAATTCGTAAATTACTCATTTAATATATTTCATACAATTTACACTAATGAAGTTTTATTTTAGAAATAACTGGATTTAAAATATTTCATTAATCTAAATAATCAGACTGAAATTCCGCTAATTTAAATCTTTAGAAATAATTAGATATAAGGAAATAATATAATTAAAATATTTTTTTTTACTAACAAAGATATAACTGTATGTAAACAGTAGTAGAACATAAATTTAAAATTTCATTTACTTAAAAAAAAAAGAACAAATTATATACTATAAATATCAGCATTTTACTATAAGAAATTTTTAAATATATTTTTTAATAAGAAAATTATTAATATAAATAAATTTAAATAAAATTGATTTATTTATAAAAATGAATGTAAGTAAAATGAAATTGTTTAAAACTTTTCACATTAAAAAGTGTATTTTTTAAGTAAAAAGTATTAAGCAATTTGCTATGAAATTTCTGCTTGAAAGATTTATTATAATTATGTATTTTAATTATATGACTTCGAATATCTTGCTAAATTAATAACATTCATTGTATTTGTAGAAAACCCAGATATCGTTCTTGTTAAAAGCAATTATAAATAGTGTCTAGAGGAGAAACGCCAAAGCTATTTATTTTTATGACATCAATCAAATAATGGTTCCTTGTACTTGGGGGAAAAAATCGATAAAAGAAGTTTCCCTATTCCTCTGATAAGACCTTAAGTCACCTGATTTTACCTGAAACAACTGATAAAATCAATGCATTCTATGTCAAAAATCAATTATAGATTTATTACACACTATCCAACCCTCAAAGTTACATCCGTTTCTATACATTCCTGTAATGTAAGCTTTCTCCAAGATAATTGATATTCAAACAATTTTTTTAACGACATTCTTTAGTTCAAAGCGATAGTTTCAAAAGCATTTGTAAGTATCAAAATCACGCTTATCAACACATTTTTAATTTTAGTTATACTTTTACTGTCCAAATGTATCTCATATTTTAGTCAAGTGGTTTATTTAAAAGATGTTTGTGGACGATTCCGAATGATGGTTTTTAGAAGATGCGATTTCGATTTAATTTTTCTTAAATATGCTAAAAAAATATTTTAACATTTTATAAAAAACAAAATCGAAATGGAAGGTTAGAGAAAAAAAATTTTTTTTTAGAAAAATACGAGACAAAAGCTTATTTATTAAATTATATTTCGAATAGTATCCATTAATAGTGAAATTTTTGAAGTTTCAAATAATGTTCATTTTTAAAGACTCAATAAGGGAATTTAAATAGTATTTATTATTTTTTTTCTAAGACATGCTCTAACGCTTATCTAATCTATTATAAGCTTATTTTTATAACGTGGTAAGCAATGTGAAAAATTATTAGTACAGTTTTAATTCAATAACTGCTGAAATAAAAATATTATAAAATTGAAAATTTTGAAAAATGCAAATATGATACTTATATTAAGTAATTTAGATATACATTTAAATGTACAGTTTTTCAATAAACATATCTAGATTTAAAAATGAATCCAAATATGATTTGCGCGATAAAAATTGAAAAATGTGTTATTATTGAAGTTATAAAGGACTTATTTAATATTTTATTGACCTCTTAAAAAATAAAGTATTGGGTAAAATATGACAGATATATGTTTTTGTGCTTAATCTGAAAGAATAGGAAAAAACGAGATTTCATACTTTCATTCAGATTTTGCATTATAATTCAACTGATTAGGTAATACATATTGATTAACAATTTTAAAGTATTTGTTATTTGAAATCTGATAAAAAGGACAAAAATGTATGAGGATTGTTTTTAAAAGTATATTTGCATTGCTTCAGAAGAGCTGTTAAATCTGCACCATTTAATAAGAACTCATTATGGTACTAATGATTCATAAATTTAAAAAAAAATTAGATTCTTAACTCAAGTTCATTTGTATGATTCCTCATTTTTTTAAGGACTATAAAAAAATACCTATAAAGATTAGAAAACATCGGTATTTATGGATTTTTATAGTTTTTCTGGAGATATTACGAAAGGATTATTCTAATATTTAATATCTTTTATAACTCATGTGTGATAACCATGCAATTTTTAAGTTTCAGATGAAGACCATCCCAAAAGTAATTTTATTACCACGCGAATGTATCATTCCTCTTAATATTGAAGACTTAAATATATATATATATTTAAAAACTATATTTAGATTTACATTAAGTAGTTCTAATGATTCTTTCGAAGCCTCCAATACATAGTAAAACGTTTACATGGGAATGTATATGTACGATAACATTTCAGAAAAGGCTATAAATGTGTATCTCAGAAATAGAATTCTTAATTTTAAGTCATTGAGTAGTCGATAAACTAACATCAGACATCCCATTCAACACACAAAAATGACTACTTTATGTATTTTTTATGCTCACTAGTTAAATTAAATTATCTGTTAAACAGCCATTAAAAACCGAAAAATGTTTTTCTCTAAGGTATGAATAAATATTTTTCGGCATTTATCCGAAAAAATAATAAAATTAATGAAATTATAAAAAAAAAAGAAGAAAGAAACTATGTAAATGGATGGGTGTATCGAATTGATTTTAAAAAAATTGATTTTGTGTCATCTAAAGTACCATTTTGTGTCATCCAAGTGCCATCTAAAGTAGGATTAATATATCTTAGGGAGCCACATATACTCATGTCATAGGATTAAAAAAAAGTGGTTTATCTGAAAGTGTTTCAAAATAAGTTTACAAACTTGCTAACTTATATAACTTTGTTAAAAAATTATCGGTAAATTCATATGAATATATTAATAAATAAAAATATTAATATATTTCAACAGGCATTGAAACTGAGTTTAAGGGATTTCTTTCTCTATAACTAGACGGAACCATCTTTAGAAAAACAGAGAAACCTTGAAAGAAGAGAAATATTGTAAATATATTTTGCAAAAATTAAACTATATCCCTACAAGTAATAAGATGTTATCGCATTTCTTTTATCATTCCTTACTCAGCTGTAGCTCCCTCCAAAGATGCTTACATATATTTTACGAACATAGAAAAAGATTTTCATGAAATATTTCTTGTCTAAGCATTTTATCATCATTATCAATGCTTTGGAGGAAAATCGACTTCAAACTAAAATTAACACACAAAATACTAAACATAGAAATTTGAAATATATGATAATTATTTTGTTTCATGCAATTAAACTTGAGTACCGTATCTATATATTTAAAATCATTCGATATAATACAATACTTCATATAATACACAATAAATCCATACAATACTTATAACGTTAATAAATTATCTAGATTAAAATCAAAAGTATTTATTAAGGCTTTGTTGCTACAGTAACTTGTAAATATATTCTATGACAAGAAAATAAAATATCAAGAAAGAGTTTCAATATAAACTGGTAAATATAAAAACGTACATAAAAAACAAATGATTAAAATTTTAGATTGAATAAATGGTTTATTTCAACGTTTGATAGAATCAAAGAGAAAAACTAAGAGAGGTAATCTGTCTGTAGTTTGTAGAGATATAAATTGTCCTCTGGTGTGGCGATTTCTTTCCATATTGTTTTCAACTGACATTCCTAGGTGGTTACTTTGTATGGTATTCCAATGTGCTCACTAAAAACTGAACAAAAGAACTAGATAAACAAGAAATTGAACAACCTTGAAGAATTTATTGAGAGCTTAAAACAAAGAATCAAGAAAACTTGAAAAATCATATCAGCATGTACCATTTATGATTAGGTATTATTTTGTCGAAAAGTAAATTCAGAGCACCAACTCAGAATTGATAAGATGAATAACTGAAGACTATCATTTATGCACCTCTCTACTGTATATGATTAACAAAGGCTCAGTTATTGAAAAAGACATTAGTTCAGTAATGTAATCCAGGCAAAACTATTATGGTGGGCATGTGTGTTCTCCGATTGTAAGAGCAGATACCTCTAAGTATCGCGAACACAACTACATATCGCCTTATTTTAAGCCAGCATACAGTTAAAAATAAAATTCAAGAATTAAAACGCATGCATTTCCGAATACAGCACTTTCAAGTTAATTGAGAATAGAGCATTTGTTACCCTACATGACAATGAAGAGGCATATAAGACAATGGTGTAAAAGTTGGGGGAGTACCAGTTCTCCATGTCATTTGTCTTTAAGAAGCTATGCGGGAAACGTGTAGGTTCAACAAAATCTTCAACAATTGTATTAAGTAATGAAGATCGCAGACATGTGATATAATTTGTTTTAACTATTGTTTTGTTTTTTCTTTCTCTTATGAATTTAGGTTGACTAACGCACTTCTGATATTGATATCATTTGTCGTAGACTCTGTATCGTTTTATTGCTCCATCAATTTGCCATTATAGAGAAGTTAGCTAATATCCTTTGACATAAGTACATAAGAGTATTGTCTAATAACACTATCATTGTGCTCCATATGCCAAGTTATTATCGTTGAATTAAGCTCGTCCAATAGAAAGACATAATTTAAATCTTGATCTATAATTGTAAAGAGCCCATATATTTTTGAAAATAATTTTTACAAATGACATAAGATACGTAGTGCCAAAATAAGCTAGAAATTTCTCGCATCAGATTGAGAAATTGTCTGAGATACATACAACTTTTAATATTAATTTGTTGGGCATCAAACTTCAATAATTCGCTTTTCTGTCAAATTTCCTTTGTACATGGAATTTTATTGCTATTGGACAGTTCTTATATGGTCCTTTGAAATTCCCGGATTCAAAGTGTTCAAATTATATGTGGTATTTTGAATGGGAAATATGTTTTTATTCATTGTCAAGAACATTCTTTATTCTTCTAAAATGTAAAATATGAAAATCTAATCTATAATTAGATGAATGAAATTTATTATCGAAGAGAAATTATTAAAATAAGTTCAATCTAAAAAAAATTATTTCTCACTTAAAGTTGGACTTAATTAAATCAGAAAAATGTAAATTTTATCTTTCTCTCTCAATTTATTGCATTTAATTAGAATGGAAACATTAGTCTAATTATTAAATTTTTGCTTCTTCTTATTGTTTGCAGAACCATTTTTCTCTAAAGAATCCTGAATGTCGACTTGTTCTTCACACAACCTGCAAAAATTTTAGGGCATCCATTTTCTATTCTAACTTTTCTTGTAAAGTAAATTTCTTCACAATGCAAATCAGTAATTTATAGCGTTAGTTATTAGACCATGTAACGTATGGTAAATTATATGTAAGAAAATTCTTAGTTTAAAAAATATCATCTTTGCATTTGAAAAATTGAAATGATTAGTCGACGTTATATTTGTTGTTTAAAAGGCACCACTCGAGTGCCACCATTCAACAATGAAACAAGGAAATAAATTGCTAATAACATGAAAATCTTTTTGACATGAAGGCATCGTTTCTCTTGTACATATGAATGGAATTATGGATCATAACGCTTATAAAAGTATCTTAAAATATTGTATGTTTCCCGATGCTCGCAAAAAAGTACCTTGAGAAGGGGTGTTTCAGTGGTATAGTGAGTGATCAAACGTACACCTTCAAAATTGTAAAGAGTGTGGTTATATTTTAATAGCGATTAAAATTTTGTACAAGTTGATTCACTCATCAAGCTCAATCCAAAAGAGAGCTTTTGTAAACGAATAAAAAAAGTAAGGACAGAAAACATTCGTTGAAATCAAAACTTCTTCAATTAGAATAGGCGAAAACCTTCAAGTCCACCTCTTGTTAGAATGATGTACTATATACACCTCCCAGAAAAATAATATGCTATAATGTATTAAATTGTTTCAATTGCAGAGTCTTAATTTTAAATAAGGCTCTTAATTCCTTAAAGTTTGAATCGGCTCAAAACTTTTGCTCACAATCTTTCAAATATACTCTATTTTTAAAATTAAACATACACATCATTAAACACGCAAATCATTAGTTTCACATCATGTAGAAAGACAATAGATTCAAATTATAAAATTACATTGTTAAATATATTTGCTTAGAGAAAATGTAGACACTAAAATTCAGGCTATATTATGATTTTTTATTGAATTAAATAAGGTAACAAATAAGGCATACAAACGAATTAAATTCTGTATGTTAAACTAATTCTCTAGATTAAATGCTAATTTTTAAATTTTGCATTTTGAAAATTTTCGTTTCAAGCATAAAAACTGTAAAGAAAAATAAAATAGTATATGTGAATCGAAATATCCTTTTTAAAATTTTTTTGTTCTAATTACTTTGCATAATCATTGTAAATTTAAACGGCTTTTTTCTTAAATTATATACGGTACATAATCTAAAGAAGTGTCCAATACTTTTCAAATGCTTATTAATCATTCCTTGAAAAAACATATATTTAAAAATTTAAATTAATTTTCACAATCAGTTTTTTTTTCTTTAAAAAAAACCTTAATAGTCCTGAAGAAAAAATATGGAAAATTAATAATGTGTTGCTCTTGTCAGCAAAGTAATCTTGACTTTTCCATTTTTTGATATTAACGTTCAAATAAAATCAAAATTTATATTGAGAATATATATTTTAACTCATTTATACATATTTCGGAACTAAATAAAGTAAAATCACTTGTCTCCAAGACAATTGCCAGAGAGGATTGATTGGACTGTGGTCACTTGATTCAAATAGCCTCTTCTTCATAATAGGTTAATCAATTCATGAGTAAGCAGTATAGATAGGTGGGATAAAATATGTGAGGTCTATTACAAAGAAATGATCTTTTATAATGTTTACAATCACTTGTCAGTAGTTCATATTTATTACATTTCCTCGATAGAAAAAAAGGATATTTCCATGTCACAGGAAAAAAAAATGCTCTAGGAATATTATGTGACTATGACTTTCATTCGGAAAATATTCAACGCTTCTTGAATCTTCTTTCTAAACAAGAGTACCACTTCTAACAAAGGTGTTCTTCATAATTTAAAATTGTTCATCAGGCCAATTTATATATTGTGGACAAATAGTGGCCCTACAGTGATAAAACGAACTGGCCTACTAATCTACTATTATGTTACAATCCTTTGTAAATTGATATTAATCTTCCTAGAGAGGAACAAATGTATGTAAATCTCTTTTTTTTCCGCAATGAATACAGGTATTTACTTTCTATTACCTATTGGTAATATGTTTTATTGTTAGTATAATTTATTAATCTTTCTAGTTAAATGACAAGAATGCATTACTTTTTTTTTTATAAGTTCCTTATTCGTGAAGTTGTCTACACATCATAATTGAAAAAAAATTCTTGTCATAATTGTCAGTAGATAATCTATACCAAGTTGTAAAAAATAGGTTAAAGTATTACATTTTGAGTTAAAAAATAGTTAGATGATAGCCATTGAATTCTATAGTAAAGTATACAGGATATAGGTCTGTTTTATTCACATGTTAAACTGTTAACTTCGAGTCTGATCTCATTTTCTGCGCAGTTTGCAATACTGAGGGAAGAAAATCATTATTTCTATCAATACTTATATCAAATGCCCATGGGAGAAAAATAACTTCTTTAAAAAAATAATAGATATATTAATAACAAAATTTGAAAATAAATAAACAATAAGTTTACAACATTATTTTAGACATGGTCTGGTTTGCAACTAACTTTTATAAAAAAAAGAGTTAATATTTTCATACATTTTTCTAAGTATTGTTTAGTATTTTTAAATGGAAAATTATATATTTATTCTTTTTATCGGAAAGATGAACTAATTTATGTTTTTACTTTCATTTCGAAGACTTTTGATATTCATTCTTAGATATTATATACATCAAGTGGTAATTTTTCAATGGAATTGATTTCATTTATATCATTCATTATCCCTTTTTTTTTAGTCCCGGTAAAGTAATTATTAAATTTTTTAAATTATTTTCTTTGAACTTTTAAAATAAACATTTTAATGTAAAAAAGTTGTTTCAGATTATGGTATCTTAACGTACATACGTGTTATACATCCTAATTTATTATACATTTCAATTTATTTTTATTTTTACATAAATGAAATTATAAAGAAATGTGTTGTAATACGAATTATACTTATTTAATCAATAAATTTATTTGATTGAAATTGGAATTAACTAAGCTCAAGCTTAAACATTAAAAATAAAGACTGTAATTATAGAAATGTTAACAAGCCAAATTTTGTTTTGAAGAAACTTAGCTCAAACGTATTAAAGTATCAAATTGTGAAAGATAATGCCGCTCTTGTTCTTTTAAAATAAGTATTTTAAAGAATACATTCATGAAAATCAAATAATATTTCATATAATAACTATATCAGAGTTTTTAAATAATTTAACTGTGTGATACTTATGTAAAATTAGGTATCACATAGTCATAATTTGATTTTCATGAATGAGTATTCTAGATTAAGTTCTGATTAAGAGTTGTTATAAAAACAACCTAACATCTGGTTTAATGATGGCGTTACCGTAAGGATGAAATAATTAGAAGGTCCATAATTGAATTTAAATAATGCAGATTTCTACACACGGAAAAAGATTTTACGGAGTGGTATCTGAAAATCGCTAAATAATGAAAGAGATTCTTAAGTGTCAAATTATAAAGCAAAAAAAGGAAATATTTTATATGAAGATAGGATAGTTTGTACACAGCATGACAAAAGAATTACTTTAACAGAATAAAAATGTATCACATGACTAAAGGTTACGATCTCTCTATTTTTGTATAAATATTTCATGATTTCCTTCTGATCTAAAATAATACAAAAATGTACAGCTTTACACATGATAATTTTAAATACCTCATAATAAAATCTTGATATTTTTAGCAAGTCACAAAAATTTTTTTAATTTTAAATATATAATCTGTGATTTGTATAGTTATATCACAGTAAAATTACTCAGTTATATCAGGCATATTTGTAATATTTTGTTTTGAGTTTTTATATTAACGATTGGTTATACGTTTGTAAATAGTGTTTAATTGTAATTAATGGAAGAAAAATCACTAAAAATAAAAAAAAAAATTTATATTTTGGTAAAGGAAAAGTTAACAATAAATGCATTTTACTAAATATGTTAGCGATCGAAGGTGAAATTGTGAAAGATGTCATCAGATTTTTCTAAAAAAATGGTGAAAATGTTGAAAGATAAGAATTAAAATTATAATGGGGCTAAACTTAAATGAATTGGCTGACAAGTTTCAGTCCCATCATTACATTCATTTCCCCGATCATATTAAGAGATTTGCTATATTATATTTATGAAATATATAAATTTTAAAAGAAAGATGCAATGTAATATAATGTAGAATGAAATTTTGTGAAATATTATGCCTAAGGTTTAGTTTTTTATAAAAAATTCTCCAAAGGAAAAGTTAAATTTTTGCTAGAATCACATTTTATGAATGTTATTGAGTGTTTGTTTTTAAGTTTAATATTTTACACACGTAGTCTGTTACAACTATGATTTAAAATTTAAGGAGGATTTAAAATAACTTCAAGCTGCCTAATTCAAGATGGTTACTCATCATCATTCCTAGTGCGCCAGCCCAGGATGGGTCAAGTTCTTCTGAACAAATTTCTTCCAGCCACCTCTACTGGCTCCAATTTTTTGTTCCAAGGACCCTACAGTCTTCTTCGATTGCATCCACCCATCTCAGCTTTGGTCTTCCTCTTCTTCTTACGTTGATGGGTTTTGAAAAAAAAATTTCCCTTAGTGTTTTATTGTCCTTCATTCTAATAACATGTCCAACCCAAATGACAATAAGGTTTACTTTAATGTGATGGACAATGTCTGGCTACTGGTACATTCGATAGATTTCTGTACTGTATCTTCTGCACCAAACACCGTTTTCCTTTGTACCTCCAAAGATACTTCTTAAAATACTGCATTCACAAATAGGTACAACAGCATCTCTTCTCTTACAATCAAAGTCCAAGTTTCCGAGACATAGGTCAAAACGGGACGGATAAGCGTTCTCTAGATCTGTAACTTAGTTTTTTGAGATAAAAATTTAGTTTTTATTAAATGTCTTTGGCCAAAAAAGGATATGTTGGCTGCTGTTAAACGTCTTCTTACCACTGGGAGAATGTCATTATTTTTGTTAAGCATTGAGCCAAGATAGATAAATTCATCAATAGTTTCAAATTTATAATCACCAATGAGTAGATGAGTTTAGGTAAATTGGGTTCCAGTTATAGGGAAATATTTAGTTTTAACTTGATTAACAACAAACCCTACAGGTCTATCCTCCTTCTTAATAGCCTCAAAGGCTTCTATTAAGTATTTTTTACTTCTGTCTACTAGTGCAATGTCTTTTACAAATGCCAACACTTAAACAGATTTTCCGAAGATGCTGCCCCTGGTATTGATACCAGATTTCCTGATGACTCTTTCAAGAACGATTTTAAACAAAAGGCAAGAAAGAGCATCCCCCTGTCTTACTCCGTTTATCAACAAGAAAGTCTCTAGATAGTTGTCGTGGACCAGGATCCTACAGGAAGTCAAGTTGAGGGTCATTTTCAGCAAATTAATCAACTTTAATGGAATACCAAAACCGAGCATAGCCTTAAATAATTCATTACGGTCTATAGAATCGTATGAAGATGGTTACTGCCAAAGTCAAATAATCAATGTTATAAATCTGCAGCAAATAAAAAATTTTTAGATAATTTTTATTAAAAATGTTTTCAAATGCGTAGTACTTTATATTTTTTAAAATCTTCTGAAAATTGAATAAAAGCAATATAACGCAAGGAAGTTCGTTTTTGCAAAAAATTACGATTTCAACGATAGCAATAAGAGTTATTTCAATAAATTAAAAACGTTTCTTAAAAACCTAAAATTTATCTGTTACTCTGTTCAATCTAATTTCTCATTACTGCTGTTGCGTATCGTGAAAGGGTGTGTTCCAAGGGTAGCTTCAGGTACACTTAAGTATCCAAAGGTCTCTTAGTAACATGAGGTACCCTAAAGTATATTTTAGGGTGCTCTTTGATTTATATCCATTTTGGTGCTGATTGGATGAAGCTGATGTAAATATTTTTTTTATTATGTGCATATCATTGTCTAGTCTTTTTAGCTAGTTTGTTTCTCCAAAATATTTTAGCGGAAAACAATCCCCAATTTTCTCAAAGGCTATAAGGAACAACCCAAAATATTTTTTTCCGAGTCTTAGAGCACTTGCCGACTTCGTCTTTTGATCTCTGTGCGAAATAATGAAACGTTAGTTGTGTTTAATGACTTCGGTTGGAAAAAGTAGTTAATAAAAATGTAATAACATGACAGAGGCTTTAAGTTTGCTTACGATTTTATTTCTAATATTGTTCTTAAGATACAGTTGTTAAAAAATGCATTATTTTTACCCCGGAGATTTGTGAGATCTTGGTAAGTACTCCGGTAACTGTGAATGTGTGAGGACATTAATGTTTTGGAACTGCTGAACAGAAGGCAGAACGCTAACTATCTAATTATAATATCAGTGAAAGTATAAAGTTTAGATGAAGTTTATCACCTTAGAGAATTGCTTTTACATGGCTACAACGAATACTTCTAAAAAAATCATAATATTATTAAATTAGGAAGCAGTTTTATATCTACAGCATTTAGCAAATCCTTTTTTATTCTTAATTTCGTTAAGTATTTTTCATAAAGATACTTAAATTAGTTGAATAGTTCATGTACATTGGAAGTCATATTTTATTTCAATTTTTTGCTGTAATGTATTTATTACAATGCATTACGAGATCTCGTATATTGGTTTAATGTCAAAACCAATGTAATTAGCAGAAAAATTAAATAACGAACTAACCTGTTCTGTCTCGTATATTTCCCTATAACTTCCATTTTCTCATTTTCTATTGTCGAAAAATATCTTACCCTGCATCATAATTCCCTAATGCAGTTAATTTTCTGATACTCATATGTGCAAATACAGGCCAAATATTGAGGTCAATTTATCTATTATACACTGCTGGACAATTGCTAAGGATGGATAACACTAGCATCCATAGCAACTACAAAATGAAAGGAAGCAAAATGTAGAAAATTAGAATAAGTGCGGGGCATAGTAAGAAGAAATATGCGTATGTAAATTTTTTCCCACGTCTGTTCATCACGTGATAGCATTCATAAGAGCTTTAAAAGTTTTGACGCGTGTGGACATTTGTTGTTTTAAGTTAAAGTTTTACAGGAAAGATTTAATAGACGAACTTGTCATTTTCGGCATGTCTTCCCGACATCACTTAGATGATTTTATGCCTGGCCGAATTATTGGAAAGATTGAAGAAGAGCGAAAAATAGCAGATGTTGCCAGGAAGTTCGACATCGCTCACAGCGTTGTTTCACGACTGTGGAAGTCATTTAAAACTACTGGAATGTGTAGTAGACGGCACGGGGGAGGTCGTGTTAGAAGTACGATGCCTGCAGAAGACAGATATATCGTTCTGTCAGCAAAAAGGAACAGGCTCACCACAGCTCAGCAGGTGGGAAATCAGTTTCTTGCTGCCTCAGGAAAGCAGATCTCCCGAAAAACTGTTGCCAGATGTTTGAGGGGAGGAGGACTATACACCCGCAGACCTGTTGTGTGTGTCTCATTGACCAGACAGCACCGTACTGCCCTTTTGCAATGGTGTCGTGAGCATCGCTATTGGACTGAATAGGACTGGGCATGCGTACTATTCTCAGATGAGTGTAGGTTCAGTCTGTCATCGGATTATAGACGCCAACTGATCTGGCTGATTGGTACTGCTTTTCGCCCAGAAAATATCCAGGTAAAGGACCGATATCCGACATGAAGTGTCGTGGTATGGGCCGGCATCATGATCAATAGCCGCACGCCCCTACATGTAGTTGCGAATGGGACTATGACGGGACAACGATACATTAATGAAGTTCTACTTCCTAATGCTCGTATTTTCCTTGGTACTGTCGGTGATAAATTTGTTTTTATGGACGATTGCGCAACATGTCATCGAACACTCGCTGTTCAGGATTGTCTAGACACCTAGGGCATTCAACGCCTAGTATGGTCATCACGTTCTTCGGATCTAAACCCTATTGAAAATGTGTGGGATGCTTTGGGGAGGCAAGCTGCTGGTCGAAACTATCCTCCGACAAACAAGAACACCTTCATCCGTGCACTCACAAAGGAATGGAGTAAATTGCCTCAACAGCTGCTGGATAATGTTGTGCAAAGTATGATACGACGTGTGGAATGTTGCATCACACTCCACGGTGGACATATACCGTACTGATACCTTTCTTCAAGGAACCAAAATTCATTGCTGAATTTTGGATACATTGTTCCATTTTTCCGTATGCAGCATCAAATGGACATTTTTTTTCTTTCAGATTTTTCACAGATTTTGTACTTTCTAGAATAATAAATATTTTTTTATCTAATGTCTGAACAGTGTGGCAAATATATTTTATCCTACTAGGCCTCATGTCTCGCTTAATGTTATGCTACATTGCAATTTGTGATCCGTCCTTAGAAAAAAGTCTAAATGGGAGTCCAAAAAGTTATTTCTTAAAGACATGTTACAACTCATTCATATGTATGAAGCCAGAAGAACATTCACTATTTCCTTACTGTTTTCTCCTTTATTATTGCCATGAAATCCACAACGAATATGTTTGAATGGTTTCCACTCTCCATTTTCCGATAGATTCAACAGTTCCACAAAATATTTGATATGTGATATTATTGGTCTTATTTATGGTCCTATAAATATTCTTTCCTCCAATTTCGCATAACCCATTTTATGAAATTTAGATTTTAGTTGCATAAATGCATCAGAACGTTTGCCATAACTTAAACTAAAATTTTTCTCAACCATCAATTTTTGTGTAGGGGTGGTAAAAACACCTTTTCAATAACTGCTAAAGCAATATTTGATATATCTTTACGTAGTGAAATAAGAGATAATCGTTTACGTCTCTGTTTCCTTATGTAATGAAACTTCTATCCGTGCAGTCCCATTCACAAAAAAAAAGAAAGAAAGAAAAAGAAAAAAAAAAGAGAAAGAGAGAGAAAGTTTTATTGGCAAGTTGCAAACCTAACAATAAAGCTATTACTTTTACAGCACCGCGCATTTTTAAGTTATGTTTAGTGTACTGGATGTATCTTAACAACATATTTTTACGTTTCTTTTATACCACTGGTATGTGGGCCAGGTATTGATAGTAATTCCTTTTTTACATGCAATAATAAATTACTATGAAGGCTTTATTATGCAGTAATAAAGCCTTCAAATTAATTTTCGATGCATGTATGAACAATCGCTCTTCCTGTGGATGGTATTAATATCCAAGGGTCTCCGTTACTAAACAAAGAATATTATGAAAGAAAAAACTACATTGCTTTTTCAGAGAAGTAATCCTAAAAATTACTATGTCGATTATGATAAACGCACATAAATATGTCTTTTGCAAGTAGAGTCCAGAATTTGAGCCTCGAACGTAAGTGCTCCATTGAATATTTAGTCAATTTAAATCTCTAATAACATCATTAGGATATTATTGAAATAAAACGTGAGGGTCGGATGAATTACTCGCTTCAAAGTTAAGAACACTTCTTTCCTTTCCTTCATCTTTAGTGTGAACTTGGACAGAGTCGGAATTATCCCTTACAGTCATAAAATTTGGTACAGGGTACTTTTCATCATGAGGTATCAGTGCAGATGCCAAATTGGAATACTTTACAGTATATTTTGTTTTGGACTTTATTATTCTAATGTTTGTTATGCCGAAGTAACAGTCAGTTGAATGATCTTTCTGTCGTCTCAAATTCATCTGGACTGAAAACGCCATTAGATGAATACCATATTTCATTCCCATCAGAAGCCTAATACACGATACACAACACAGGTTTGAAGCCCAGTTATCAAAATCGCCAACTTTACAACTGGAGTATAGTTCACAACGATTTTCTACAAGCGGTGAGAAATTTCGTCTTTAAGACTTGAATGAGTTCTTTGCTGATTAAACAGATGTTGTTTAATTTATTTAAACATTTTTTGGCATAATGAAAAGTTCAATTTATCCTTAATTTGAAGAAAAATACAAATGACATTCACAAGAAAATTATGCCTGATGAAAGGAGCCTGATTACTAATTTGGATTCAGTATGTAAAATTACATTAGACTCATCATTTAGTTTTCGTGTGAAAAAATTATGTTGACCAGTTTAACTAAATTGAACAAATACTAGAGAATGCTTGTGTGATGGCATCATCCTATTAGATTAAGAAATTCATGCATCGTGCTATTTTCTAAAGCAAAGAATAATTGTAAATTCGAGATAAAAGTCTAGAATCACGCTTCATTTGACCCAGATTTAGCAATCAAC
This sequence comes from Latrodectus elegans, assembly GCA_030067965.1. Lineage (NCBI taxonomy): Eukaryota > Metazoa > Arthropoda > Arachnida > Araneae > Theridiidae > Latrodectus > Latrodectus elegans. The sequence goes on from CM057813.1 coordinate 83,615,216, forward strand.
GATTCTTCCTTATTTTTCCAACTTTTCTAAACGTACTTGGACAAATTTCTTTTTCAACATATTTAAAAATGGATAAAAATTGCTAAGTAAATAAGAACATGATTTTTATCAAATCTGATTAGGCAAATTAGTCTCGGGAGTTCAGATAAATATCAAATTACATTAGTGATTTTGTGTAAAACTGATTGAAGTATAGTTATTAAGTTAGTAAAAAGTTCTCCTTTATAAAGTAATGCATCAGTAAAAGAATTTAACGTATGCGTAAGTCTTGGAGGAGAGAATGAGATAAAAAATTACAGTTGTTAATTTTAATTTATTTTTTTACGCATCACAAAACAAAACTGACTTGTGAAGACCGTAGACTGGCGTTAAAGTCATTCAAAATAATTACATATAAAGCTGGCATAAGAAGTCCAAACAAATGATTAATTATTAATTTCGAGACTGATGTCTCTACTAATATAACATTTATTCATAAAAGGGCTTAAGAAGCCTAAATAATTGATTATTTAGGCAAAAGGAAACTGTCATCTCCACAAGCATACTAATGCTTTATAAATAAGCTTAGGAGCCATGTAAACAGCAACTGTCGTTACCAGGCGAGTTCCTCTCTGTTCTGCATCCCACCAAAACTCAATTAAAAAAAAAAAAAGTGCTTTTGTGCTACTCTTCTCCTTGGCAGTCGTAAAGAATCTTGTGGTAGAGAAAGTAATGGCCGGATGTTGTCTCAAGAAACTTCCGATTTTCAAAAAATTTTCAATTTTTCGTAGATTTATTCATATACTAGAAAAAAATCATTCTATGATAGTCTCTCTCTCTCCACAGTGAATAAACTTTATTATAATACATCCTTTAAATACTAAGCTGGTATGTAATTGCTTATAAATTATTTAATTTCTTTATTGTAGGCATCGCATAGAGTAAAATAAATCCATTTTCGAGCGACTTTCTGTGCTTCAGTACTTTATAACAGCTCCAATGACTCTGTAATTTCACTCTGCTTCCCGTTCGGATCAGCTAAGTGAAGTATCATTTGCTGTAGGCAGTGATTGGGTGGGTGACCATATTCACCCTTACTGGGTTGCTTGAGTTCTCTGGGTTAGGGACGTGTTCATGTTAATCTGTGACACCAAACCCTTCTGCTGGTGTGGTGTGGAGAGAAAGGTGCCAGCTCAGGCGTGACCTCGTTATCTAACGTGGTTCAAAATTATGAGACATTTAGTGATGGGCGAATATTCTAAACTTGTTAACTTTAAGATACATCTGGGACTCACCAGCGCCGATATGTATGCATGTTGCTTCATAACTCTTTGTCTGTAAATTAATGGTAACACGATATTCACGATTCAGTTGTAGATTATAAATTTAAACACTTAATATTTGAAGACTTAAATTTATAGTTATAGATTATAATAATAGCTTAACGTGATTTATTACGCTAAAAAACATTTCTGGAAACATATTTTGGATTTCATTTGCTCTCTGTCAGAATAATTCATGGAGTAAATAAAAAATAACTGCTTGCATGCATAACATTCTGTTTTGCAAAGCATTATTATTTAACATTCCTTTAAAACTTTCTCCTATTAATCAGTTAAAAGTTTCTTATAAGGCTCCATTAAAATAAACGTGCCATTCAGTCATTATATCGCTAATAAAATAAAATTTACTTGAAACTCTGGGGACTTCCCAAATGATAAAAATGATCTCATATGATTTGTGCATGGAATTTATTTCATAAATTAAACAAGCAAAATATACGTAATTTATGAAATAAGAAAATTAAATTACGTATGCTTTTTTATTGATTTAATTATATTGTAGAAATTCGCCAGGACTGAGGCAAAAGTGTAACGTTTGAAAAAGTATATCTTTCTTCATTACAAACCTTAAATGCGTGATTCAATTCTGAAAATATAAATGTAAACTTTGGTAACATATTGTACATCTTGAGTATGTAATTAGAATGAGTTGATAAAAAATAGATGCCCATTGCCATCTATATGGTTGATAATAAGTGTATTTTCGATTCCTTGTTTTAGTACGAAAGACGGTTTCAAGTTCTGTATATTAGTGTCATTCAATACAATATTATATTCTGGGAATTTAAATCCAAAATAAGCAATTTATAGGGAAATCAGATTCATACAATCACTGAGGTAAGTGCATTTAGAATATCCTTTTAATTTTTTTTTATCTCTGTATTATCATAATAAGTAGTATTCATAATAAGTTTTTTTATGAAATGTTTTTTTAGTATTCTTATACTGTTTTATAGTACTATTTAACACAAACATAAAATATATAAATATTATAATATTATCACCAATAAATTCTACATAAGATTTTCAGTGTTTATATATATATATATATATATATATATATATATATATATATATATATATATATATATATATATATATATTGTACCGTGCTTCAGGGTTCGTGTCGATTGAGAGTTGAATAAAACAACCACCCACTCAATGAACACAAGACTTTTATTCGTAAAAATTCCACTAGATATACCATCTGTAACAATCACAATTATACAGCTACAATTCGTCAGATACAATAAGTAACAGCTTCCAATCACAGGTCTCAAATACCTCAGGCAGAAAACAGCTTCTCTAGACTAGCAGTCACGACTAATCGTCTTCACTCACTGATTGTCTTCACAAAAACTCAACTCCTTCTATGTAGGGCTGCAGTATTTATACCTGACTTGGCGGGGAAATATACCAATTTCGCTAAAGTTCTGGAAGCTTCTAGGCTATTTCGCTAAATATTGGTCCTAGTGCTTAGGTGATGGATGTTTCTAGAAGTACCTATTTCTCGCCATGTCGCCAAAAATCTCGCCACCTGTTGCCAAGTAGCCAAGTTTTCTCGCCAAATCATCGCCAAGTCACCAAATCATTAGAAAACCCGCTTTTAACGCATAACACCTCTAAATACCGAAATGTTTGCCCAAAATGTGAGTATTTCCGATCTGCCTGAGATATTTTAAGACAAATACAAATTATTTATAATTTGTAACTATATATATATATATATAATAAAGTCGTACTGAGAGTGAGAGGAATGTTTCAGCAAATTGATTGATATTCCTTCAAAGGATTCAAATGATATTACTAAAAGGTTTATTTGAATTTATTTTAATTATTACTAAAAGGTTATAAAAGCAATTTTATGTTTATTTAAACTGAATTTGAGAAGATATAGCTACTGTAAATTTATAATTTTTTATCCTTCTTTTTGATATGATTGATTTTGATTATTTACTTACAGTATGCAGGTAACAAGACTTACATTATTTTGGAATAAATCTTTCTTCTGTAATCAGTTTCTCACAAAGATTGTTTTGTATGTCCTTCTGCAATTACTCTTTGTATAAGAAGGCTGAATCGACTGTTTCCAACGATTCATCCTTCTTATATTTGAATTTCCAACGATTCATCCTTCTTATATTTGAATTTCCAACGATTCATCCTTCTTATATTTGAATTTCCAACGATTCATCCTCCTTATATTTGAATTTCCAACGATTCATCCTTCTTATATTTGAATTTCCAACGATTCATCTTTCTTATATTTGAATTTCCAACGATTCATCCTTCCCATCGATTGAATTTTTAACGCCTATAAGATTTACTAGCAAGAAAATCATCGTTTAGATCTGGAGGAAACTCATTACTATTTCGATAATTAAATCAGATCTTTCTTAATCAATTAAAAAATTGAATGAAGAAGAACCTGATTTTAAAATCGTATTTTTAATCATTGTAAGTGTAACATCCCATTGATGAAATCAATTAATTTTTGGTGTTCAATATTTTTTTTCAACAAATAAAATCATCTAAATATGAAAAATTTACTACAATTAATAATCATACATTTTCGAATTGCCAATAAGAAAATTTATTATAGCATCTCAATTTTTAGGTATTTCCTATAATTTTAAATCTTAAGCGACATTGCGAAATATTTCTATTATAAGTTTTGACCATGGAATTACTTGGTTTAAAAGTATTATGTAAAACACAGCTGCGCACATATACAGAAAATATTATCATGCTTCAGTGCAAAGTTTTGAAGCACGATTAGTCATAATTATGAAATTCTCTTGATTTATTCGCCAAAAATTTCGATAAATAAGAGCCATAGAATGGCAATTTTTCAGAGATTTTCCCTTTCCATTTGAAAAGACTATCATCCATTTCGTGTAACTGAACCATGCAATCAGAGCAGAAAGAAATGAAACTCAATTTCGAGAAAAATTTCGATCCCCATGAATATCAGTGGTTTAGGATAAATTTGATTGAGGATGAAGCTTGGCTGGAAAATCATTTTTACTTCTTTGTTTGGCTTTACGAATTTTTTACTACTGGTAAGAGAAAAATTGAAAGGGCATTCAGTTTTATTTGAAGGGTATATTAATAAAGAAAGCTTTAAATATTTCGAAACCAATATTCTTGTTATTATGATAAAATATTCGAATGGAAAAAAAAGCTTGGTATAATCATATATATTTTGAATGTTAATGATTTACTACTGTGATATTATATAATTTTTTTTATAGATAAATGAAAAACTAAGTAGTTGTATTAAGTTTTATGCTTTGTTATATTGTTTTATATTATGTTCAATTCCTCATATTCTTAATCATTTTAGATATTCTAGAGTTGTACGTTTATCTGTGGAATGCATTTAGCAGACTTTTTAAATTGCTTTTTAAATATAATTAGTAGTCATTATATTATTGTTATTTTTTTCAATAAAATTGATATTTCCTGAAATTTCATGAAAAATATAACCTAATCTTTATATCAATTGATGAGAATACAAAATTTCATTATCAAGAATGGATTCGATGTTTGGAAGATTTATTAACGCATAGCTTTTAAATAAATACTGATTTGCTGTGTTAAAGCAGATTTATATAACGAGCAAACTAATAATACAAAAAGAAATTAAGTTCTAATTACTTATTGGAATGAGTTAAATTTATATCTCTTAAGTGTAAATTATTACAAGAAAATAAGTCTGCATAAATTTTTTTTAACAAATTTGAAATTAGAGTGTCTTTCAAATAATTCTCTTATAATAATTCTTTTATTTACACTTGTTATAGTGTTTATTTCTTTTAGTATTATTTTTTCATATCACGGAAATTACAATTATAATTTCATATCATGGTTTAAAATCTCTCCGTAAGAGTTATTGAATATCCATTGAATTAAAAGATATGAAGAGAGAATTGAAAGTTATATAATAAATGAATAGAAAGTATATAATCATAATGATAATTAGATAATTAAATAAAGCTTTGTGCTTATCCATTTTAATTAGAATATTTTAGATTGTAGATAAAAACTTTTCTATTTCCGTTGTATGCTTATCTTGTAAACTTAAACAGAAAAAAACTGGTAATTTGCTGAGAATAGTAACCTAAAAATAAATCACAAAATAAATTATGACTTTTTTGTTAAATAATATAAGAAATGTTGTGCACAATTTTGTCACCTGGATTCTCAACTACCGATCTATGTTACTAAAAGGAACGTTTTGACTCTATACTGCACAAATAAAAACTTATTATAAAAAAACCCAGTCAAAAGTTTCCAATTTGCGTGAAAACAGCTTAAAAATGTAGAAATACTTTACAAATAATGTCTAAATAGAATTGTACAAGTTCAAGGACATCAATTAAAGAGTATTGTTTGATATTTTCTATTACAATACTATATATATACAATTTTATAACTAATTCATATTTTACATGTTTGCGCTTGTTCATAAATACAAAATTTAATTCTTTCACAGGAACAACAATGCTTTTATGAATATATAATGTTATATAAATAGATTATATGTATATAATAGTATATAAGTTGATTATGTATACCTCCTTACATACGAGGGTTACTCTGAAGTTTTTGAGATACGCGCAGACGAAAATTTACAAAATAAATGATTTAATTTTAAAATACAAAGTATTTTAATACAGAAGACAATTTTTTACTGACTTACTTCAATTTGTTTAGCATAGAATAAATTTTAAACAGAAGAGAAAATAGAGTTTACGCGAGAACATTTTCGTTATATGATTTTCTACGATATTAAAGCAGGATTACATCGAGAAGAATGCGTTCAAAGGTTGCAATTAGTATTTGGTAATGAATCTCCAACTCGTGCTACAGTATTCAGATGGTTTAGAGAATTTAGAAGAGGTTACAATTTTCTTCAGGATGAAGAAAACACAGGAAAGCCGCCGTCGGCAGAAATCCCGGATAATGTGTCTGCCATACGAAAAATGTTAATGGATGATAATCGTACCAAGTGTTAGTGGATGATAATCTGTATCTATCAAATGATACAGAAGGAACATAACATTGGATTCGCATCCATACTCAAAATCATTCATCAATCATCTTTCATATCAATCATTACATATGAAAAAAGTAGTTTGCCGTTGGGTTCCCCATAATCTAACTCAAAAGAGGAGCGTATCAGAATCAGTAAATAAACTTTTAAATTGCTAAATGATGGTGGCCACCGCATCATTTCTAAAAATGGATCTGGTGATGAAACGTACATAGCGTTTTTTGACGTTCCAACACGTCAAGAAAGCAAAGTATGGTTCTTTGAAGGTGATCCCACACCGACAATGGTGAAAAAACAACGCGCACTGAAAAAAGTGATGTATGCCGTTTTCTTCAGAAGTACGGGATTTGTCAAAGCCATCAAGTTAGAAGTCTGTAACAGCAAACTGGTATACTACTAAATGTATTCCAGAAATTCTACAAGAACTGAATGTTAGGAGACTAATGCTTCACAATGACAATGTATCTTCACATACAGCCGGATTAACAGTTGAGTTTCTTAAGCAAAAAAAAATTAAAGTGATCGAATATCCGTCTTATACACCTGATCTAGGTATGTGCGACTTTTGGTAATTCTTTAATCTAATAAAGAACTTACGTGGACGTCGTTTTCATTCAGAAGAAGAGATTGATGTGGCTATAGATGCATCTTTTTCATCTGTACCAAGAAATGAATGGCTTGAGTCATTTAATCTGTGGAAAATTCGTCTACAAAAGTGCATTGATGCTGAAGGAGACTACATTAGTGCATCATTTGAATATATACAAATTATATATTAATAAGGAACATACCGTATAGGTAATTGGTGCAACTATATTACGTTCTGTGATAATTATGTGGTAAAGTTATTGGTATATTATGGTAATTATATTTTTATATTTTCATTATATTATATATTTTAATTTGCATTTTTACTAGTGATATTATTTATTTGCTTATGTATAAAAATTTTTTCATAGAAACATTTACTGATTTGGTTACAGAACCAAAATAATTCCGGTAATATTCCCTCTAGAAAACTTTTGATTTTAAAATTTGTAGATTTTACTCAAAATATTTTTATCAAAGAAAATTAATTATATTGAAATTGTTAATTTTTATCTATAATTCATGCATCATAAAGTTTCGTATTGATCTTAAAAAACAATTAAGGCCTATATTTTTATTCATTCTGCGATTTATTTGTTGCTATTTATCTTTTTACTTATATGATTCAGCGTATATTTGAAATTTTAAAATAAGACTTTTGATCCAATGGAAATCTTAGATTAAGGATTTACCATTTTATATAATAAGGTAAATTAAGGATTTACCATTTTGCATAAATAAATCCCGACAACATTATAAATTATTAACTTTAGTATCTTATTTATTATTCGCAAGGCATTCAAAAGTTGATCCTCACAATACGAATTCGAATTATTCTAATTATCGTACTCTGATTTTCTAAAACTAAGCAGCCCCGATATCATTCTTCAGACATCTGTAGTTTTAGGGGAATCAGTTCATTTACATACGATACTACACATTTTTGAGGTTAAAATGATGTTAGACTTACTTCAAATCTAAGCAATCAACTTGATGGTATTTTGAGGAAGAAATTAAAAAACGAAAAAATCTAATTGATTTTCAAATTCGGCATTGCATGTAAAAGCCTTTTTACTATTTTAGGTTCTGCATTTATGAATTCTTACAAGCTAGAGATAAAATCCAAAAACATTCATGGGGGGGGGGAGAGAGAGAGCTATGAAACGTAAAATTGATTGCGATTAACGAATTATATAAATATTAAATACATATTAAAAATATTTTGTTGTATGCTTTATTTGCTTTATCGTTAGATTTATTATATCAAAATATTTCAATGTAAGCAATAGATATTTTTAATTCAACTTCCCTTTAGAAAATTTCAAAACGTAATAAAAGGATACATTCAAAAGTCTTTCTAAACTTTAATTTGTATTTTTGTTATATATATATATATATATATATATATATATATATATATATATTTTATTATTCTGTTTGAGAGTTAGTAATAATAAGAAAGTATATTGTTTAATATCTTATTTTATTCATAGCTTCCTGAATATCTAAGAAACTCGCAAATTATTTTTTGAAACATTTTTCAATGGGAAGAATTCCATAGTACTATTTAGAATTGTTTCATATCACCAAGTGAAGAGCTTAATTTCTCTTCTATATTCTAACATTTCAAACTAGGTTTTAGAAATTAAATATATGATTACTGTAATTAATTACATATTTAATTAAAGAAAAAGTATTAGAAAAGTGCCATAACTCGTTCTTTTATTAAAATTTACTTAATATAATCAGGATTCTATGAAAATTGTGCTGCAATAATATTTCTTTGTATATATAAATAAAAAAAATGTATTCATGTATTTATTAAGGTAAAATATTTTCAGAGAAATATGATAACGGAAGACTCTTGGATCTGGCAAGTGGTCCCCTAATTCATAATGTAGCAACTGCTGCTTCTTATTTTTCTGAAATCATTCTAAGCGACTTAGTTGAAAAAAACCGCATCGAACTCTCAAAGTGGTTGAGAAAAGATCCAGACTGCATGAATTGGTCCCAGTTCCTTAAAATTGTTGCTAGGGCTGAAAAATGGAGGTAAAATCATATTAGTAATTCATTTAAAGAGACTTTCTGAACATTAACTAAAAACATAATTTAGGATTCATACATCATCTTTACTCTAATATAGCATAATGTATTATTTTTAAAAATTGCGGCATTTTGTCAAAATCTATTACTTTCAGTAGACATCATTATTGGTTGTTGTTCCCACTGTAAAAAGTTAGAATAGCACTCGCATGTGAGGTCAAAACTCATACCAAAATAAGGAGATTAGGAACCAAGAAAATAACAAGTTAAAATTTAATTAAAGTGGTTAATTATAACAATTTTATAGTTCATTTGCTTAACATTAACAATTTAGAAGTAGAAAATTAATTAGTAGCTATCAGAAATTTGGGTACATATAGAAATTACATTCATAATTTTTAAATTTTTTGAGAAAGTCAGTTTGTAAAGTCATTGCTTAATATTAATAAAAACATAAATAAATAAAAAATCGCAGTTTGATACTGTTTCTTAAATAATCTTATAAATTTGAATCTGAGTAAACTGAATTTAAAAGAAAGTTATTAGAATTTTCTCCAGTTTAAGAGATCCTTATTTTTCTACAGTGCTTAATTTATGGACTTATGATCACAAATTTAAAGTTTGCTTAAAAGAAACTAAAAAATTTGTTAAATATAAATGATTAGACATATTCTCATATGATATTATTTTTCTTTATAATATGTATATTTCAATATTTGCAATTTTTCATTATAATTAGTCTAAAAATTTTAGCCACCATTATTAGGAATAAATGAAAAAAATTTCATAAACTCACATACGAGAGCGATTGTTGTCATAACATCAGCATGCTTCCCTTCATTTAGCCCTGAGTTTGGTGCTACCAGTTAGACAGAAGCAGGTGGGTGGAGTCTTCGGGAATTTGAAGCAAGGACCAATCGGAAGACGCATAATACTTGGCCTGTCACGCGCAGAACTTCACTCAGAACTTATATCATTTCATTTGCAAGACATTGCTACCACGAATTATTTAGCTTGCCTCAGCCGCCTGTAGCGAACTCGACGGATATTCGATCAAGCCAGTTCAAACTTACTACTTTCCGATAATGAGAAAGTTGGCCTAACCAACCAGGATTTAGGAGCTCCGCGAGAGAGCAGTATAGAATACTTTTCAAATAACATAGTAAATTAAAGACAAAACATTTTTACATTTGATCTGTTTGAATAGAATTAAAGAAGTTGATTTTATAAATGACAGGGGTGCCATTTATAAAAAAAAATTCTTTAAATCTGTTCAAACAGATCAATTAACTGCGACATACATATATGGGACCCGATATTAGACATTCAAAGGTCATTTTCATTTAAAATATTCTATGAAGTTAGAGTAAATCTAAGTATAGGCTCCCTCTGATAATTTTATATCATTAAAATATCAATCGGGACATTGAATAGAAGCTTGTTGTTTACCAAAACAATCCTTGAAATGCCATAGCCTTGCTCTTCAGTCAGAAAGTCTTCTAATCTTTATATATATATATATATATATATATATATATATATATATATATATATATATATATATATATATATATATATATATATATATATATATATATATATATATATATATATATATATTCCTTGCTTCTTTCTAATTTTTCATTCGGTTTGAATTATACTATGATGAACCCCTCATATTTATTGAAGATTCTGTGTAATAATAACCGAAAATTTCGACCTTATAGTTATAAATAATCTGTTTTATGTTTCTCTTCATAAAATTAAATATAAAATCATATGTTTGAGTCTATTTTCCGGTACTGGTTTCAATACTTTTATTGTTTGAGAGCTGAATATAATTTTACTTTGTAAATGCTAGAAGATATTTTATTTAGTTTCAATATTTTTTATATTTTGCAGTACTTTTCAAAAAAAGTAATTTTAACTGTTTTAAAAAAATGATTTTGCAAAAACAGTAAATTTTAGATGCCAAGACCCAATGACTGATTATCCTTATAGAGAGATGAATATTGCGTGAAAATGTCCCAAAGCTCTCATTAGAATTACATAATTTGTAGTTAATAAAAACTTACATAAATTATTTTAAAATTATTTGATTTCGATGTGTCTATCAAGTCATAATAATGGATATTAATTCAATAAATTAATATAAGGAATGTAAGTACATACGCTGAGGCCTAAAATGACTTTTATTTTTCCCCCTTGACCGAAAGTATAAATTTTCGGAAGATCGCATTTTCGAATATAATAGGTGAATGATTTGAATTAAAGACAGTATAGTGTATATTTTTCATTTTGATTTTAAGAACTCAGTTCTTCTTTCTCTATTTACCATCTTAACAATGACTTAAAATTTACAACCGCGTAGTAGGAATTATATTCCAAATAATATTAACTTTCTTAAGGAATTTATATTGACACATACGTCTCTACATTTCAATTCATTTGCATTTACATTTTAATTTACTCAGGAATTCATTAATATTTCTGTTTTAGTATATTCATTTGATTAAATAAGATAAATATTTAACTATGGACTAAAACATATTTTGGAGATGTAGTTGTACGGGAAAATTTGGATTTTATTTTATTACATACATACACACAAGTTTACATAAATTACAATATTATACTCGCATTTTATTTCAATGTAAGGATTTCTCTTTCTTTAAGATAATTGAAGTATATGATTTATTGCAACACACAGTTTTATTGAATTTGAATTGAATTTAAAAATTTGTAAAATTCAAATGCAACAAATTAATAAAACTAAAACTGAAAAATTATTTTCATTATTATGCTTTTCCTCAGTTGTTTGTTTTACATAAATGATATTTACTAGGTTTTTACATTTATGTAAATTTAGCTGATAAAAGATTTTTAATTTTAGTATACTGAATCATTTGATTCAAATGCAAATAAAATATTATATTTTTTGCTTAATGCCTCCAAAGAAATTTTATCAATTTATCTCATTTGTAATTCAACTAAAACAAATGTTTTCCATCCATTTCAACGATTTGCTATTTATTTAAGAATAAATTTTAAGGTTGGGTTTCCTTTTTAAATTTTCTTCTTTGAATTCGAATACCAATTCTAAGAGTCTTTAATATCCAATTTATTTTTAAAATCTGTTAATTTACTAAAAAAATTTCTTAAAAATATAAAAATAGAAAGCAAAAATACCTTTAAGCGGTATGAAAAGTATCGGTTCAAATAGAATTTATATTTAGTATCACATGAGTAAATATATAAGAATGTCAATTTTACTGATATTTCTAAAATTTATTAATCGATGTAAATTAACAAATTTCGAAAGTATCTGTAAATATACAATTAGAAATAATAATAATAATTTATTACCCAAAAAGATATTTCAGTTTTGTATAAAATTATTGTCATAAAATATTTTAAATATCCGAGATATAGGCCTTTATAAATATTAAAATAATATGGACAGTGAAAATTTTTAAAAATTTATTTTGTAAAGTGTAGAAATTGATAATTATAAAATATAATAATAGAACCAAATTAAGTAGAATTGTGACTTATATTATTTTCGCAATATTGCTTTTATTAATTGAACTCTAGGTAACTATTATCAAAATAAGTTAAAATAAAACCTCAAGAGGAATTTTTATTTAATTTAAATATGGTATAAATTATATTTCAAATGTTTAATTTAATTATTGTGAATAAGGTAGTTGTTTCTAAGCAAATGTTGTTAAAATATGTAATAGTTGTTAAATAAATATTCGAATTAAATGCAAATGCATTGCGATTAACCCTTTTGAGGAATATAGCTATGTTGCTCGCCAAAAATTTCTCCAAGCTCTTTACATACAATTAATTAAGAAACGAAAACATTGAAATGACATCATACAGCATAGATCAGCCAAATTATATTTCTTTATAGGAAACTATATTTAGTATTCTTATAAGGATGTTAAGGATTAGCAATAGAATCCGTGATTTTATGATATTCTACTTTTTAAATTAATTTTAAAAAAATTGTGTTCTCTATCGCTCAATAAGTAATAGAAAAATGTGTTTACAGTAATTTTTACACATAAATGAAATGTTTTAAAATGATTTTGAATTTTTTTCTTATTTTCGGTATTTAGAGATTTGGACAAAGCTTGTGAAGAAATAGAAAAGAGAATTCGATCTTCGGTCAAAGTTGTTATTCCTTGTGATATATTAAAAGAGGAAGTAATTCCCAAGGAATATTTAGCAGAGCCTTTTGATGTGATTATCTCATCTTTCACAATAGAAAACGCTGTTGCAGATTACGAGACCTACTGCAGATGCCTTGGTCGAATCAATCGCTTGTTGAAGAAAGGGGGAAAACTAATATTAATTGGCTTGGTAAGAAGTATTGGTTACAAAGTAGGTGACCACAAATTTTCATATCTATCTCTAGATGAAACGCAAGTACAGGAAGCTCTTGAGATGAATGGTTTTGGAGACATTAAATGGAAAATAAGAAATCAACCAGATAATGCCAAACCTAAAATATGTGACAAAGTTTATTTTGTATCAAGCACAAAGCTTTAAAAGAATTTTATTCACTTCAAAGGGTTTATTTACACTTTCCATAATTGGATACAAAAGAAGCGAATTTTAAAATGGTGCATTTTGTTGCTTAAAAAACATCACTCAATCGTTTGCAATTGCCCCATATACGATGTTTTTTCTTATGTTTCCGATAGATGAAAACGATAACTTTGCCATTGTAAGTAACAAATCGAACTTATTGTAAGGGTCTATTTGCACTTTTTTAAAATCCTTGTCATCGTTATGCTGCTGATCTTCTCTAAATTTTTTGATTGTTCATATTGGTATCTATAATCATCTGTTGGTAACTCCCTGAGCTGATAACTAATAAACTCCATGAACTTTCAATGCTCTTTCATTCGTCCTTCCAACTTAGTTCCAGATCTTGTGGTTTTTTAAAATGAAAACTCTTCGTGATTCGTTTCTCATCCATTTTCAATACATGTTCAAACTACTGGATTCTTTCTTCCCTTAAAACCATAACACTATCATATTCTTCATATATATTTCTTTATTTATTCTGAATTTCTATGGCCAGATTCACAAATTCATCCAGTTATCTTTCATAGCATTTTTTCCCTACATTCTAGAAAACACAGAATTACCTTTTTTTAAAGTCTATATCTAAGTCCATGTAAGACAGTTAGTTTAATAATGACTTTATGAAGGATAATTTTAATATTTACATAGCTTGTTTTTTTGTAGTTTTTACAAAGTAAAATAACAGTAGTTTCCAGCCGAAATTCCTGCTCTAATATCATGATCTAACATTAATTTCCTTACTTTATGTATAATAAAAAGAATTCCAAATATATAAATTCTTTACATGTTTTATTGCTGTTTCTTTCGCATGAAAGATACTTAATATTAAGGAATTTCCCTTTATTTCATAAATTAATCATGATTTGTGACACTAAGCCATTTTTTAAGAGAACAGAACCAGGTTTGTTCTCTTAAAAAATGGCTTAGTGTCACACACTCTCAAAATATCTTTAAATTCTTACTGAGCAGAAATAAGTCTCAGCAAACACTTAATATTGACAAATTCAATTAAAATGAGCCCCTCTTGATTTAATCTTTACTTTAAGAATTGTTTATTTCAACCAGATGTTTCACAAATTAATTGACAGCAGATTGCTCTGTTTCATCACTTTTAATTTCATCTTTGAAGCAATAAGTTATAAATACTTACATTTACTGAGGTATTGGAGATAATTAATTTGATTAATCTTATTGTTTTGAGATTCATACACAGCTTTTTTTTATAAACTCATTAGTAACATTATTCAGTGTATTTAACTCATTAGTAACATATTTAACTCATTAGTAACATATATGAATTTATATACGTAAATTATCATAAACATATATAAATTCGACAAGCAACTGCTGAATAATAACGCTGACTTTGTCAAATTTTTAAGCTATTTGGTTGTTTTTAAAGTCCCTTTGGTAGTCTCTTACCAATTGTTCTCCACCTATGCTTTCAAATGAAGGCTTTTTCTCTCCATTTCAACTATTCTGTTGTTCTTAAAGTCCCTTTAGTAGTCTCCTACCAATTGTTCCACAGCTATTTTTTCAAATGAATGTTTTTCCTCTCCATTTCAACTACTATATGGATAAATAATTTCTTAGGATTGTTATTAAACATTATAAACTGAAATTTTATACAACTAATGAAACTATTTAAGTAAATTAATATAAATAAATGATAAAAAGAAATCTCTTTTTAAAATGTTAGCTAAACATAAATGACTTTCAGAAATATCTCTTTTACAAATATTTTTTTATTCGTAAAGTTTTAAAAACTTCCTTGTGAAAAAACATTCTCCTCTCAAATTATTAAATTAATTATTTAAATAATTAATTAATTAGTTAATTACATAATTAGTTACGTAACTCTTAGATAATTAGTTAATTATTTATTAATAAATAATTAGCTAATTTTATGTTTTTTTATCGCTTACAAATAAAATTTAAAATTATTAAAATATACTATGGATAATTAAGTATAAATATAGAAAGTTAATTATCTATGTGAAAAAATATAATGCTTACGAAAACATTTCTCGATGCCTGTTTCTAATGAATCAAACTAGATAAATAAAGATATTCAATTAACAGTTTTAATCTGATAAAACAGTTAAAATCTGTATATACTGTAGACCCAACAAACTAAATCTTGTTGGGATGCAATTTCATAACACTCTAACTGTTTTCAAGTAATAATAATTATTTTAATTCTCTTCTATAATAATTCTCTTCCAAATATTTCTAATATATCTCTTACAAAACTTTAATTCTCTTCCAAATATTCATAAAATACAGGGTTTGTAGAAAAATAAGTTGCCCATTTTAAAAGGCTGTAGAATGTGTTCAGTTGTCTTAAATGTGATAAATTTTAAAGATAATTCAAATAATGAGTTTCACATTTATAAAATAAAATAACTATTATCAAAATTCACCAATAGATGGTAATATAACACAAAAGATATTTATTCATTTATGCTAAAATTGTAGAATATCATTCACATCAGAGCAGATGTCTTTTATTATTATTATCTGGAGAATAAAAAGCTATTTTTGCACGAAAATTTGTTACTTTTATGCACTTCGTATCTAAATCGCAAAGAAAAGTGCTACAGGTAAAATTGTTCTGCAAGAACCAGCAGAAAGCCATTGCAACAATAAAATAATTCTATAGTATCAAGTATTGAGCCATGGAATATTTTGCTTACTGGTGGAGTCTCCTTTTGGCTCAATGGATTTGACAAACACAATTATAAAACTTGAATTGGTAAAATTCTCGCACTATCCAATAGCAACTCTTGCATCATTGAAGACAATATTAAAGCGTAGTTTTACATCTAATTTCGTCCTTAAACAGTTTTTCTCTGAAGATATAATTAAAAATAGAATCCATACTTGATTCCCCACAGTTATATACCATGTGTGTACCGAGGAATGTTTTTAATCCCATAGCTTCAAAAGTATGAATGTTTACAAGTTATATTTATGCAGGACGGTGCGTTTCTTCATATTGATTGTTGTGTGAAACAATACCTAATTACACATTTCACAGATGCACCAATAATTAGTTGCTATCTTCTATTAGAATTCTCTATTTGATCTCACAGGGGACTAATGATAGGGCTGCTCTATTTGCATCATATGTCCCCTTTTGATTTTAACTACTGTTAAACAACGAGAGATTGATGTTACATTTCTGTTAGCACATCTGATGGGATAGGTGCTTCGGAATTTTCTGGTTTTTATGGCACGTAAATATGGCCTACTATCTATGAACCCCGCCTCCTCCCCCCACGAAGACCAAGTTTAGTGCGGTGGATATTAAATTACCTTACAACGTCCATTGATTGTTAGGCAGTTCCCAGTGTGGTGTCAAATAGCAATGTCTCCTTGTTCTCCAATTGTCAACCTCTTCAATTTTTGTTTTTTTTTATTATATTTTTTTAAAGGATAATATCTGTAGTTAAAAAATCTACATTTGTAGCAGATTTAAAAGACAGCATTCGGTATCATATTTTCGTTATTACAGCGATCTCACTCTGGTCAGTGTTAGAAAATATGTTTCTGTGGTTAAAGAACATTGCTGATCATGAAAAGGGGGCATATTGTAGAGCTTTAATATTACACCGTTTCAGCAAGTGTAAAAAACTTTAAATATTTTATGCATGCTGTAACAAAGCCTATTTGTGAATTTTGCGCACTATATATATATATATATATATATATATATATTATCTGATAAATTTCAAACACACCATTTGAATTTTCTGTAGTACAAATTTATTGCATTCGGGCTGCATTATAGAACCCTAAAAAATTGAAGACTTATTTTTTACTAACTTCTGTATACGGGAACAATGTATACCAAGAACTCACAAACCAAAAATGTCCTGACATTTCAATGTGATTCACAAAGCTTAGTTATGGAATCATTGTAAATCTATAATTTGTACGGGATTTTAATTTCTAATGAATCGTCATCAATTAGCTTGATATCGTATCAAATTAAGGTCAGTGTAAATATCTCTTTGAATTTTATATGATGCACCAATTTTTTAAGATTTAAAGCGTTGATTGCTAATGCATGGATTTATCATACTTTGATTTTTATTTTAAAAAGCACATTCTTAAAGATTTCACAATCATATGCACTGCTATGTTTTTTTCTTTCTTTTAAAATGCTGTTATTGTGATAATATGAAAGTTTTGAACTACACCATGTAAATCTTTCTTGTATTAATATTCTTAATTTTTTGAGGTTTGGCAAATGTTTGTACTTTTTACAAGCAAAAAAGCTGAATTATATTTTTTATAAAAAGCTTGAAAAATAAATCTATTTAATTTTAAATAAGAGTTTTATATTTGCTTGTTTTCAAAAATTCTTTAAAAACTCGGGAACTTAGTTGCAGAAGTATTATAAGAAGTTACATTACGCACTCACAAACATGACTAAGAAACAAATTACATCACCTTTTCACCAAAAAAAGTTAACATAATTTTAAATAAACGACGATGGTTTTTTCTATAGTTTAAAAGCGCATTCTTAAAATTATTGGACTGAGTATCAATTTTATCGTATTTTGTCAAATAAAAGTGCATAACTATGATAAAGAGTATAATTATTCACAGGTAAATTCGCTCATTAGGTATAATTTATGACATCTGCCAGGCAAAAATTCAATTTTGCTTTGGTGTCATTTAACTAATCTGGAGACAAAGAATTCGGGAAACGTTTTACTAATATTATTTACATGAGTGAAACTCTATCCATACATGAAAAGACGCAAAATTTTGTTTCATCCCTTAGATATTCTTATAGTTTTTCCTCATTTGATCAGTTTGAAAGCTGTTAGATTATAATTGGGCATGCTTCTTTAATTAAAGTTTTATTTTATATAATGTTTTTCATCCCTGCAGTTTTTACCAATAGAGGTAATCGATTACAGATAAGATAAAATTAAATGAAGATACATTGAAATTCCTTAAAACAAACAAAATAAGTATCGTCGAAATATTCTCAATCTATTATGATAGTGAAAATAAATCCCTTTCAACACTCTTGTACCAAAAAAAATACGTACATTTTTGATACCGCATAGACAATAGAATAACAGCTAAAAGCCATTGTAATTCATATGAAAATTATCCTCCACTTTTTTTAGGAGACATAAATCACAGACAATGGACCATTTACAGTCATTCATTCATTTGTCATTTAATAGGAAACACATAAGATTTTAATTTTGTTAAGTGAGCGGAAATCTAAACCTTTATTATTTAATTTCTGTTATTTAACAACACTTGAGATTGAACCAGGACATGCTTTTTTTGGGAAAGCATTTCTGTCAAAAAAATGCGAAAGTATGAAATAAAGTCATGTGATTTGGCAAACCAGTATGACAAGTTTCAGTCACCGCTGCCTCTGAAAAGATGTTAATCTATGAGAAACTTTTTGGCAGTACGTATTTATGAACCCAAACCGGTAAATGTAACGACGTTCTCCAGGGAATTCTTCGTTGTATTCGCTCAGTTATTATTAATTGAATACTACATAATAGTCTAATTATTTGTTTTTCATCAGGCTGGCATCAATTTATTTAAAGCTAAAAAAATTATAAAAAATTATACAGATCTTTCCAAAAATTACTTCTGTCAATAGTAGTAGCGCAAAACATGAATTAATAGTTTTCATCCGATACATTTAGCAATCTACAAAGTCATTTATTTTACCTATCAGATTTAGAAAAAAATGTGTCAGAGTCATTGATCCTTTAAAGCAATATTAATTCTAAAAGTAATATCATTTCTTTGGAGGATTATTGTTTTATTCCATATTCAGTGGGAAAAAATGGAAGCCTTTGTATCTACCAAGAATATAATGCTCAAACACATTCAATCTGTCTCATTTCTATTGGTCTCTTCTAATGAAAGTGTTCATTTTTCTTTATAAATCAAACAGCATATGTTTTTATGTTATAAAGTAGCATTGGAATAAACCATACTATGAAGGATTTATTACTTGTATTTTGAAATGTTCATTGTGAATGGTTGATCTTTTTATGCAATGGAGAAGCGATGAAAACGAGTACGTTTTACCTACAGAATATATATATATATATATATATATATATATATATATATATATATATATATACATACATAGTAAACATTTCAAACATAATAGACAAGGATAATAGTATAATAATAACCATCTATGGATAAGATAAATTTTAGTCATAGTGATATGCTATCGATCACTTATTTATTCATATCTATCATAGGCGCTAAATACTGCTAACCACCGCAAAATTTTGACTATGGTCAAATATCCGCATGAATGCCTAAGTTTATCTTATCAATAAAGGAAAATTAGATACGATGGATTTTTTTAATGCGCATAAACCTCCCAGAATAAGCCTTCCGGCTAGATTAAATCTCCAGAAAATTAAAATCAGAGTTAAATTAGTAATGATCTAAAGCGAGTTGAGTTGGAGTTTTTATGTATCTGACTGCATATATTACTCATCGGCATTTTTTGATGATGATTGTCTATCATCGCAAATTCATGATGTATATCATGATGAACGTTTTGAAAGCTGAATCAATTATGCTAAATTATTGACTAAGTTCATAAACCGCAAGTAGTTTGACATTTGATCTCAAAAATCATTTGCCTAATTTTTACGCATGAATAATCTCTAAATTAATAGCTTTAATTGCAGTTATTAGAACTGATGGTATTTAGGGACCACTTCATTATGTACACTACTGGCCATTAAAATTGCTACACCAGGAAGAAAAGGGCAGATAACAAAATGATATTTATTAGACAAATATATTATACTACAAATAACAAGTGATTAAATTTTAAAAACATTTGGCTGGATAGATCCTGAGAAATCAGTACCCAGAACAACCACCTCTGGCAGTAATAACAGCAGTTATACGTCTGGGCATAGAGTCAAACACATATTGGATTGCATGTACAGGTACAGATGCCCATGCAGCTTCAACACGATGCCACAGTTCATCAACCGTAGTGACTGGCGTTTCGTGACGAGTCAGTCGATCGGCAACCAGACGTTTTCTATTGGTGAAAGATCTGGAGGACGTGCTGGCCAGGGCAACAGCCGAACATGTTCCGTATCAAGGAAGGTCCGTACAATACCGGCAATATGCGGTCGGGCATTATCCTGCTGAAACGTAGGGTTTCGCAGGGCTCGAATAAAGGGTAGAGCCACGGGTCGTAACACACCAGAAATGTAACGTGCACACTATTCAAAGCACCGTCAATTTGAACAAGAAGTGACCGAGACGTGTATCCAATGGCACCCCATACCATCATGCCAGGTGATGGACCAGTATGACGATGACAAATGCACGCTGCCAGTGTGTGTTCACCACGATGCCGCCAAACACGAATGCGACCATCATGATGCTGTACACAGAACCTGGATTCATCTGAAAAGATGACGTCTCGCCATTCGTGCGCCCAGGTTCGTCGTTGATCACACCATTGAAGGCGCTCTTGTCTATGACGCAGCGTCAAGGGAAGCCGCAGCCATGGTCTCCGAGCTGAGAGTCCATACTGCTGCAAACGTCGTCGAACTGTTCGTGCAGACACTTGTTGTCTTCCAAACGACCCCGATTCTTGACTCACGGCTCGTGACGTGGTTGCACGATCCATTACGGCCATGCGGATAATATGCCTGTCTTCTCGGCTGCTAGTAAAATGTGGCCGTTGAGATCCCGCATGGCATTCCGTATTACCGTCCTGAACCCATCGATTCCATATTCTGTTAACAGTCATTGGATCTCGACCAACGCGAGCAGCAAAACTGCGATAAGATAAGCCGCAATCCCGGTACGCTACAATTCCCCCTTTATTAAAGTCAGAAACGTGCTGGTACGCATTTCTCCTTCTTACACGAGGCATCACAACAACTTTTCACCAGGCAACAACGTTCAAATGCAATTTGTGTATGAGGAACCCGCTGAACAATTTCCTCATTTAAACACAATATAGGTGTCGCTACTGGCGTCTGCTTAGTCTGAATGCACTGAAAAGCTAATCATTTGCATATCACTGCACCTTCTTCCTTTCGTATAAATTTCACGTCTGTAGCATGTCGCCTTCTTGGTGTAGCAATTTTAATGGCCAGTAGTGTATATATATATATATATATATATATATATATATAATTTTAAAAAAAATTCTTATAAAAAATTCATATATAGAGGTTATATTCTTCCAACAAGAATTGTCCTTTTATATGATGGTAGAAAAAATTATTTTCAACATGAGATTTTATCGTACACGATCGTAGAATAGTGTACGATAATGCTGTTCTAAAATAATTGATTGAGGAAATGGAATCGTTTTTAATCTAAACACTGTGATTATTCTATCAGGGACGTAGGAAATTCTGTTTGTAATAAATTCTAAAATTACGTTTTATAGCTTCGACACTTAATAAATTTCTGCTTAAAATCAAAATTTAATAAAAAAAAATTTTTTTCATAAAAACTGAAATAATTTGCATAAATTAACTAAAAATTTAAACTGTAATTGGCTGAGGACTATAAAATATGCATTGAGTATTGTAATCAAAATATATACCCATCTATCGATGGTTCAGCGATTAAGTATACAAAAAAAAATTGAATGTTTTCAGGAAATACCCTGAAAATTTAATGTGGATAGAAATATATCCATTTGTTAAAAATACAGAACTACTTAAAATTAACAAATTATGATAATAAATAATACAAATGTTTGTGTGTGTGCCATAAGTTGGAGAAAAAGAAGATTAACCAATTCAAATAATTAAATTTTTGGAGATCAACATTAAAATAATATGTACTATTTGCTCTTAAGCTGCGCGCTTCGAAAATTTTAATAGTATTTATTGCTTACATAAAAATTTCCTCTTAAATACGCAAATTATTAGAAATAACAAGTTAAGTTAAATGCAATAAAAAGTTTTTTCTAAAATCTGTAAAACGCCATAGCAGATGAAATCATGTTATTTTTTTTTAAAAAAATGCAAGAATTTTCGTCAAAAGGTATTAAAACTTTTCTTTAACAAACACTGATTTTTGATTCTATAAAACTGATATTAATGTGGCTAAAATCGATTTTAAAATAAATTACTTAATAAGATTTAACTTACTTATATTAAACTTGTCAAAACAAAGAGTCTACAAAATCGGAAACAACCGTACTAAAGGCCAATCATTATTTCTAAAGGTATAAATATACGAGATACGAGTATTTAGCTAATACCCTTCAATAAATATTATAAAAACATTCATTTGGTTATTTAAATTGATTTTATGTCTCCCGTGATAAATGAATTATCAATTTTTCTATAAAAATAAAATGTCAATTCATTGAATAAAAGAAGATCGATTGAATTACCATTGAATTTTCTGTACTAAATAAGTTAGATAAAAAACGCCAACTCCTCTCTTCAGGGTTTAATGTACTACTTTTTGTCTTCTCAGAGGTTCAGTAGTTATTACGAGGATTTGTTTAAAAAATATTATTAAGAAGTTTATTTATTTATTTTTTTTTTCAAAATCAGAAAAATTATGCATGCCTGGATTTTGTTAGATGATAGTTTAACATTAAAAAAATATTGATATGTTTCCATAAATTGATATATATATTCATAAAATTTGGAATTGTAACCATGTTTGAGAGTTGTTATCGTTATCAAATGTAACCACATTTATTAAAGTAAATCATACTGGCAATAAATATATATGAATAAAAAAATTATTAAGTAAACATTCGAAATGTGAATTTCTTTTTAAAAAAGTGATGATAAACAGAGGTTTAAACAATAAGTTTCTATTTATTAACGTCGATGTCCACAGCTTCCTCTATTACACTTTATATATGTTTGGTTCACCAAAACTAGAACCGAATCTAAAAGGATATTATCTGTTTATCTTCAACAAAATTGTGCACGTATGGTTTCACTTCAATACCGTGTTTAATGTGATAGGCAGCTCAAGCAGAATATCTTGGTGCAAGAATTTCCAATGTGAAAAATTATTCATTGCAACAATTTTGTGGATGATATCTGTTTGGATGCTTTGGGGAAGTTTGTATTGGAAGAGAAGATGTATATTAAAAATGATAGGACATTATAATATACATTTCAAAAGAATCATTAATGTAAATCACCAGAGAGTAAAAATAATTGTGTATGTACTGTTGATTATCTTCTGGTTATTATGCTTCGCATCTTACGTCACAGTTATAAGACTATTTTGCACAAATCCTCATCTTGTTGATATGTATTTAAGAATAATGCTTTTAAAAGCAAATGTGACTTTAGGATCACCTTTTAAGGAGATTATTATCACTCCATATGTCTTTTTATCTAGAATGCTTTCAGATTTTATAGTGATTATGCTGTCCATCTTCTATATTTCTTGGTGTTTAGTTTTGAGATATCTCATAGAAGAATGCATCAAACGATTAGAGTTCAATAAAACACATTGTAAGTTATCCACTGGCGGATACAGCCTCCGTATTGCCTCACTCAATTTCATTGAAAACTATGAAGAAATATATAATTTTTACATCTTAACAGAAAAAGCACTTTCACTGACAGCTTTTTGGCTAAGTACATCGCATTTTATTCAAATATTCGAGTTCATTGCGTATTTTCTCAACTTCTACCCCTACACGGATGCTATTTTCGATTTCGAAAAAATATATTTTACAATAATCTTTGCATTTTCATTCTTCTTAATAAACTGTTTTGCATCTGAGGTTCATCAGCGGGATAAGACATTGAGAGAAAAAGTGAAAAAAATTATATACAAACTTCGTACCTCGGGAAATAGAATTCTCAGCGACGATTTGAAGAGTTTCATTTCGTCAAAACATGAAATAGCACTTAGTACCTGGGGTATTTTTCACTACACCCGGAACTTTCTTTTGACTTCCGCTGGAGTATTGATAACATATATTATTCTAATTCTGCAAATGATGCCAAATTCAAAATAATCTGAATTTTACTTTTAAAGCACTCTTACCTAAACTCAATCTTGACTTTCAATCCAGTTTAAAGTTTTGTACGTATAAGTAATGCAATGCATTGTGTAACTTTGATAAAAACTATAATCGTAAAAAATGTCATAAAATTTTTGATTTTTTCTTACATCAATAATCATAATCATTTTGGAGACATCACAATTGTTTTCTTTTAATTGATATAAATTTTGCAAATGCAACTATTTTTACAAAAGTTTAAGAAAAGTATTCAGAGGTGGATTCAGTTTTCATGTTTACAGATAGTAGTGAATACGTTTGCTATGGTATGCAGATACGCAATTTGCTCTGACACGTAAATTGATATCAAAAGAACTACAAAGTTTCTGTAACAGTTATTATTAGAAAAATATTAAAAAACTGCTTTTTTAAACAGGCATGCCAGTAAAAATGATTGAATAAATTCCAACATTTCATAATTAGCATTTAAAAATGCAAATTATTCATAAATATAATTGATTTACATGTTACAAAAACTAATTCAAATACAGCTTTAGTATTTCATAGTTATGACGTAACATTTTTTGTTGCAAAGCATGGATATAAATGAAACTATGGTAAATAAAAGTTAAACGTTTTCTTCTTCTTGTAGTATAATTAAAAAAATTCTTATCTTATTTTATATAATTTATGAGATATGATGTATGTGTTCGAATAACACCAAATGCATTAAACTATTGCATTCTTTTTATGTCCATCGTATTTCACTTGATCCCAAATCTTATGTAAATCGAACTATAGAATGATAAACATTTTACAATTTTTCTCCAAAACAAACTAGTACAGTATTTCAGAATATATTTTGCAACATAGTATATAGAAGGATTTAAAGTACATAAGATATAAAAAATGGTTAGTTATATATATTATTATCTTAACTAGTGTTGGCCCAATAAGCATTATAATTTAATGAATAAAATCCATATTAACGAAAATTGATATTGAGAATATTTTAAACTAAAATAAAGTTAGTGCAAAACAACTTGAATGCACCATTCTCATGTCTTAAACTTAATCTTTCTAAACACCGTGATCAAAGCATCTTAAGTACTGAAATATTAATATCAAGTGATCCTCCACAGATGTGAAGTGATAATTGTAAGCGTAGAATCATAGAATCGTGTGTTAGAATTTAATCTCATCACTTGAAAAGGATCCAAAATTTCGCTACGGTTAACTATGTTTCACCGCTATTTTATCTGGAACCAGAAGGGTAATATATGTGTGCAACTTAATTGCTTTCACTGGATCACATTGATTGTATGGTGAACGTAGAATCAATATAATCTTTGGTTGTACAATATTGAATTTATTTTGCATTTAGTTAAGTCCTGCACTTCGTTATTGCCATGGAAAATTTGCAAGAAACTATTTCAGAAAACTATGAAAAAAATTTAGATCCTCACGAATTTAGAGAATTCAAGGTAGAAGGTTTAAAAAGTACAAAATGGCAAGACAACTACGATTTTTGGTTCTCTTGTTTGAGTCAATTTTTTCATTCAGGTAAGCATGAAATAAGTTTTTTACAATTCAAGAGTTATTACATACAGTACAAAGTTTTTAAAATTTTCAATTAATTTAAGCATTTTAAAGTGGTAAAAATAGCAGATCGTTTTTATTTAAAATATTTGAAAAATCTGGGAAAACTTTAATTTCTTAACTAAGCGTTGTTTAGTTTTCTTGACTTTCAGCTATTCTAACGTTTATTAGCTGGAAAGAGCAAATGTTTTGGAGTTTTTCTCCAATCATATTACTATTTCTTATTCACTTGTTAAAATCTTATCATAATTGCCAATTTCAGCATTAATAATAATTTTTAAATTTATTAACCAAATTTGAATCGTTGATAAACTTAATTTAAATAAATTATCTTATTAAATTTTAAAAGATTTTATTAAAATACTGATTTATAAAGTCATTGCATCTCTTGAGAAAGGATTAAAACTTTAGTTATAAATGGTTTCAATTTCTAATTCTTAAATATTTGTCAGTCTTATTCTTTATTAATTAATTATTTATTTACCAGTCTTCATTCAGGATTCAGAAACTTCAATTTAAGTACTTAAAAAATTTTTTTCTAAAAAATTATTGAGATATGAAAGTCAAAACTAAAGTTTCTTAATATATATAATGAAGTTTTAAATAAATAAACGTCTTTGAAAAATTATGCCGAAATATTAATATATAAAATTCGTGAATTTTATTTGACAGTAAATAATAGAAATTGAATTTTGATGAAGTGTTTTATATACTAAAGAGATACGTCACCATTTTTGATTAATTTAAATAAAAAATAAAGAAAACTTTGCAAATAATTGCGGCATTCATTTTCCTTAACAATTTTCAGGGAATTTCAGAATTTCACTTGTTAGGTACACGTATAAAATGTTTTAAATCAATAATAATTTTGTTTCTTTTAGTTTTAGTCCGATAAAAATCTTGGATCAATATTAACATTAATTAATTTTTGATTTATGTTAATATTAATTTTTCTTTCAATGTATATTCTGCGATATAACACCTACTTGGTTTTTCTTGATCTACATAAATGGGTAAAAACATTTAGATGTCTTGATAATATAAATTATATCGCGTCAATAATTTAACTATCTAGATAAGTGGAACCATGAATAATGTCAGAAGGAAAAATAAAGATTATAACTAATGAATCTCAGTCCATAAATGATTATTTTTGATGTATTAAATTGTTCACATTATATTTGTTCATTTATTAATTTTTTATCCCGAAATATCATTGAATGTTTACAAAAGCAGATTTTCATTAGATTACTTAAGAATCCTAGAAGCTATCCTGACCAACCATATGAAACCCATCTTTTTGATCTCAAAACTATCGCATCAGAATTTGTCCTGGTAGCCGAATGCTTAGTACTCTTACCTTCGGCTCAAAATTTACGAATTTCTGAATGTTTTAGGTAATTCAGAGATCATTTTAATTTTTAGGTTATGCTCTAATTAGCAGTCATGAGCCAAAAATGACTGTTGGGTGCAAATTTACCCGAAAAGAGTTTATATGAAACTTTAAACTTTTTTTTTTAAAAAAAAAAAAGTTGTGTAATCAAACTATACTTAGGGATTTATATAAAAATAAACATTGCTAATTTCTTATTTTTATTTATATCTAAATTTGTTTTTTGTTCCCTTTGTCATTTAAAAATTAAAGTATTTCGCATAAAATTAGATCTGATATCATAATCTATCTTCTGTTATCATTGCTGGTTCAAATGCAATTTTGCTATCTCAATCTCTATATACATTACTGGCCATCCTTACTGATATATTAAGGCGGCAACATGTGAAATAGGAATTCGCGCTATAAGGAGAATGATTTGAAGTGTAAATGGTTAGCTTTTGTAAGCTAACTTAAACTTTTCAATATTTTTTTAATCTTGTGCCATAAAACTAAGCAAACCAACAAATTAATATTTTTATTATTATAGGGTTTTATGCACATATTTAATGAATTATTACACTAGGATTTCGATGGTTACCTGGAGTTAAATATTCTGTTAATTTGTAATTTAGTTCCTAGTGATTGACTTATCCTATCTTAGAATCTTGCTCCAGTAAAATAAAATTTTAGTGACTTACACAGAATTGTTAAATGAGTTGTCGTTGAAACGATTTACCAAAATATGTGGTCACAAAAATCTGAGTAACAACCTTAATATTTGAAAATTTAACATAACATTTGTCCGTCATTGGGTTCACCTTCTTTAGGCGAGTACAGGTGTTCCAAACCTGAGGCACTCCGGGATCTATATAATCTGCTTTTTTTCACCTAATATTTTCCTTATCCTATTCATTCCTCGACGGTAAGTACGAAAACTCTCCATGAGTAACTGTTGCGCTGTTTGCTTCTTGCATCTCACGAACAGTTAAGGTCCCCACGTATTGACTGTGCGTGGCAACCCTTTCGACAGGTGGTACAATCGTAGTTAGTCTATTAGGGATCAAGCGAAGGGATTACATCCTTGAGCTTAGCGTAAGGGGTGGTCATTGCCTCCGGTATTGACTCCCAGCGTATGTGAGTAGACTAGAACTACATGGCAAGTGCCGAAGCTGGAAGCGTTCAGAGCCAATCGCTGGCATCCCTGGTAGGTCTCCATAGTGGGTAGTGCCATCGAGCCCAAGCCTTTACAAATATCCTATGCGTTCTAATTCATGTCACTAAAGCCAGTGCATTAACTCGTTACATACTGATAAGCACACCAGCCAGTTTTCATACAGTATTGCCTTTTCTAGTACAAAGATTTCTAACGTCATTTTTATTGGTAACATACAAAATATAAAATTCATATAGGGAGATCTAATTCAAGTTGACACAAAGCAAGCTTCTGTAATAAGTAATTTTAAAAAACTGCTTCATTTCCAGTCAAAACATCGTTTTATAAGTCTTTAAATGAGTCTCGGTGTCCTATTTCATACATGAGAGAATTAATGAGATTAAAAATTAGTTGTGTTAATTAAAACTGAATGTGTGAAAGCTCTTTTCTAATTAAAAGTAGCCAAAAAGAGATCATAATTACAAAATATTGTCTAGACTATTTTAAAAGTTGTAAATATTATTGATGAATATTATTTTGATTTATAAATTACAATATCAAATTTACTTACAATCAAACAGGTTCTGAAATCGGAACTTTTTCTGCACATTTTACTAAACATTACGATTTGAAATGTTAAAACGAGGATTAAAAATAAAGAAAATTCAGGTAGTATACATGCTTGAAGTTATATTCTTAAATATTTCAAGTGAAAAGATATAGTTCTAATATATTTGACCCCTCAGGGGTTTACCTTCTTTAGGTAAATATGGGTGTCGCAATCCCAAGGTACCCTAGCGATCTTTATCCTTTTTTTCCTCCTGTCCTCTACTTTCTTTCTTTTCCTATTCTTTGTCTTCGTCGAGATCAAGACTTCTTGCTTATGTTGCATCTTGCTTTTCAATGGGTTTTACGTCCATTTTTTTCCCTTTGGTCTTCCACCCCATATGTTGGCCGTGTATGGCGTCCCGTAAGGGGGAAATTGGTGTCCTGGGGTTCCTTAGCGTTCCCTTTGGCCCAGGGCTTCTCTGTAGACGGGTGGCTGGAGTGAGCCTGCTTTCAGTCAATCGGCTGGTGCTATGTTAGGATTTTATTTTACCCCTTGTATGGTGCTGTAGGGCTAGTCCTGCATTCTGGGTTGTGCGGACATGTTCGCTAGATCCTCAACCCAACATGTAGTACTATATCCTGGTGTTACCCCTAAGTAAGTGCCGAGGCTGACTTTTGTCAGAGCCGGTAACTGCCTTCCCTTACTGGGCTCTGTGATGGGCGGGGGCCCACTGGGATGAACATTTCTTTCTCATGGGTCCACAAAAATTCTGGCCACGACGAGGGCCTTAACTCGTCACAAATTGATAATAAGTTTGACAGACTTGGAAATGGTTACCCAAAATTCATATTAATACAGAACAACGAGGGCATGCTTAAACAAAGGTCACCTTTCAAAATTCTCAAACAGATTAAGGCAGTTACAGGAGAACCTAGTAATGTAAAAAAGCTAAGATCAGGAGCTTTACTAATCGAGAGTTCATCTGCTCTACAATCAGTCTCTTTTATATTTAAAAGTTTTCGGAGAAATTCCAATCATAGCTAGTCATAAATCAATGCCGTGGTGTAATTTCAGAGATAGACCTTTTATCAGTATCTGAAACTGAGATCCTGGAAGAATTAAAAGACCAAAAAGTCTGCAATGTCCGTCGAATCATCCATCGAGGTGAAGAAATTTTCCCCACAAAAAATTTGATATTAACTTTTGACTGTCTCAATCTTCCCAATTCAATAAAAGCAGGTTACCTGAACTGTCCTGTAAGACCTTGTATCCCAAACCCCATACGATGCTTTAATTGCAACAGATTTGGACACTCTAAAATGTTTTGCAGATCAAAAGCTACATGTACTCGATGCTCAAGTCTGGAACACCAGGAATCTGACTGTAAATCTGAACCATTTTGTATAAACGGTAAAGAAAACCATAGCGCATCTTCTAAGACCTGTTCACACTGGCAACATGAAAAAGAAATTCAACGGATTAAAATGACGTAAAAGATCTCATCAAGAAGCTAAAAAAAACTGCAAAATACAGCAATTAATTTCAAGAAACCATATGCCCATGTACTGAAGAAAACAGTATAAACTGGTGTACAAACAGACACTTCATCAATTATCTTTTTTAAACCTGAAACACATAGCAAACCTATTACAGAGAAGTCCATATTTATAAAGCCACAAAAAACGAGTTACTCTGATAACAGAAAAAGCTTAAGATTAAAGAGCAATCAAATATAACTGCTTTCAAAGCTAGCTTTCCTACAGACAGCCATAGCGATATGGATACTAATATTGATAACTTTGAGTTGTTTACGAAGAACAGATCACGTCACCGTAAAAAGAACCCTTCATAATGGTGGTTCTTATTTCTTAGAATTGCCTTGGACTCCGCACGCATATATCTGACATTAAATACATAATAAATTCATACTCTCCTGCTTGTCTAACACTCCAAGAAACCAACTTGAAATCTCATACTACGTGGAAAATAAAAGGTTACACGCCTTATCGAATGGAAATACCTGATGATTCTATATCAGGTGAGGTGTGCATTCTTGCTTCGAATAACTACCCCCACACAATATTTCCATTACGTACTTCGCTGCAAGCTGTGGCAGTTAAGATACATATTACTTTTCGAATCACTGTAACATTTACCTACCACCACGTAATGTCACTTCCCAAAGCAACTTAAATAAACTATTGCAACAACTTCCCGTTCCTTATGTATTAATAGGTGATTTTAATGGACATAGTGCTTTATGGGGAAGTACTAATACAAATTCTCGAGGACGACAGATCGAGCAAATGATACTGATCACTGCCTCTGTCTGCTAAATAACGATGAAAAAACTCACTTTCATGCTCCTACGAAAACATTTCATTCCATGGATTTGGCTATTTGCTCTCCTATTTTATTTCCTCATTTGGACCTGACCACTGAGAATGATTTGTATAACGGTGACCATTTTCCTGTAATCCTTACTTTTGCTTATCCACCTTCTAATGGCTTACAACCTACCACCTTTAAGTATCATAAGGCAGACTGGCATTCTTTTGCAGAACTGGCAATTATTACCGAAGAAATGATTAATCACACCGATATAAATGATGCTGTTATTAAAGCCACAAATACTATTATGAAAGCTGCTGAAATATCGATTCCAAAATATTCCTCTCGTCCTCGAAAATTGCGGAAACCCTGGTGGAATGAAACCTGTGAAAAAGCCTACCGTGAACAAAAAAAGTTTTGGTACATTTTTCGAAGACATCCTACTACCAATAATCTAATTATTTTTAAGAAAGCAAAGGCTGTATCCCGCAAGATTCGTCGTCAAAGTCAAAGGGACTCTTGGATGCGATATATATCAAATATTACATTTATCTCTCTCTCACTCCTAGCAAGCTTATTTGGAAAAAAGTGAAAGCAGCTAATGGCTTGTACCAAGAATTCTCTTTCCCGATATTGAATACTAACACTGCAGTTTATTCTTCTCCCGAAGAAGTAGTTAATAAAATTGGCGAAACATTCTCTGGTGTGTCCAAATCTGACTCCTACACACATTTTTTCCAAGAGTATAAGAGTCGTACTGAGCAGATCAACATAAATTTTAATAATTCTGAACAGTTGCCCTACAACTACAAATTTCACATGTATGAGCAACAAAAGGCTCTATCCAAGACCCATAATAGCAGCCCAGGTCCAGATGGAATTACTTATCAAATGCTCCGCCATCTAAGCCCAGTCTCTCTTACCAATATCCTGTTCCTCTTCAACAGAATCTGGCAAGAAAATATTTTCCCTTCTATGTGGCAAGAAGCAATAGTCATCCCCATCCTAAAAGCAGGAAAAGAGCCTAAAGACCCTTTAAGTTATCGTCCTATAGCCTTAACTAGCTGCTTTTGTAAAACGATGGAACGCATGGTAAATAACCGTCTTATTTTTTATTTAGAAAACAATAGGTGTATACCTCAGCAGCAAAGTGGTTTCCGTCAGGGTAGATCTACACTAGACAATATTATTAATTTGGAAAATGACGTTAGAACTGCTTTCGTTTGTAGGAACCATCTTGTATCAATATTCTTAGATATTGAGAACGCCGACGATAGAACCTGGCGCTATGGAATTATTCGGACCTTACATAGCTTTAATCTCCGTGGTAACCTACCACTTTTTATTCAAAACTTCTTACAAAAAATAAGTTTTAAAGTGCGCATTGGGTCTGTTTTATCTATATCATTTGTTCAAACTGAGGGCGTTCCTCAGGGTAGTGTACTTAGTGTAACATTATTTATTGTTTATATTTCCAAGATTTTATCTGTATTACCTTCTTGTATTAAAAGTACACTTTACGTGGATGACTTGCAGATTTCCTGTCAAGGTTCAGATTTACATTCAATTGAACGACAGCTACAGATGGCTATAAATCAAATTACTGATTGGTGTGACAAAAATGGCTATACCATTTCACCAAGTAAGAGCAGATGCATCCATTTTTGTAGGAAATGTGGCCTTCACCATGATCCCAATATCCAACTTCAGGCGGTATCCATTCCTGTTGTTAAAGAGTTACGATACCTTGGGGTAATTTTTGATAACAGACTTACCTTCTTGCCCCATATATTACATTTGCGCAAGAAGTGCGAAAGATCTCTTAACATACTAAAAGTTCTTTCCAATACTTCTTGGGGTGCAGATCAAACCTCATTTTGCAGAATATACCAGTCTGTTATATTATCCCGTATCGATTATGGGAGTGTGGCTTATGGCTCAGCTTCAAAGTCTGCCTTAAAATGGTTAGACCCGATTCATCACGCTGCACTTCGTATCTGTAGTGGAGCGTTTCGCACCTCACCTGTCGACAGTTTCTGTGTTAACTGCAACATACCTCCTTTAAAACTTCGACGCATCAAGCTTTCCCTTAATTATTATTTTTAGAGTTTTTCTACTCTAAACCATCCTCTAAGGTCTGCTAGAGTTGACTCTACGTTATAGAGACTTTTTAACGCTCGCCCTTCTTGCACTCCTCCCTTTTATGCAAGGATTCAACCTCTTATAGAGGAAGCTAATTTTTTAACTCCAGTTGAGATTGCTGACTACAATAGAATTCCCCCATGGGCTTCTCTACAAATACGCTGTTTAAGCAATTTGCTCTATTTAACAAAGAACATACTGATCCCATAATTTTCAAACAAATTAATACTATTCATCGGAATTAATTTCAGGATTACTTCCCAATCTTTACTGATGGATCAAAAACAGAAAGACACGTCGGATGTGGCATAGTTTATAGCACTAATATTTATAGTTATTGTTTTCCGTCAATCTGTTCTATTTATACTGCTGAAATTGTTGCCATTTTGAAAGCTCTTAACATAATCAAGTGCTCTCGCAAGCGCAAATTCTGCATTTATACTGACAGTATGAGCATTATGAAACAGTTCAAATTTCCTCAACACTTTTTCATCCCCTGATTCATAAAATATTAGCTTTGTTAAATGAAATGCCTCATAATGGTTTCGAAAGGTTGATACCTCGTCATGTCAGTATTACTGGCAATGAATTAGCAGACTTAGCTGCTAAAGAAGGTAAAGACCCTTTAAGACCAAGCAATCCCTTACGCCGATATCAAGCATTCAATCTTTGCATATACGCATTCTATTTGGCAGAATTCTTGGAATACGCAAGTAACAAACAAACTTTTCTGTGTTAAACCTCTCATTCGGAACTGGAGTAATATCTCATACAGACGTTATTTTATCCAGACTTCGAATCGGTCATTCTCGTTTGACACATATTTTATTTAAGGAGCCTGCACCTCTGTGTTCGAGCTGTAAAATAGTTTTAACTGTATATCATATCTTAATTGAATGTCCTAATTTTAACCATCTTGGTCTTACCTTTTTCCACAACACTGTCTTAAATTTATTGGACTTGATTGGGGAAATACCCCATTCAAATCTCTTTGCTTTCTTAAGGACTATCAGAATTTTGCAATGCTTATAACGCATTCTCACTTACTCCAAATTAAATTTTAAGTAAGATTTAAATGTACACTCTTTTACTGCAAGAAACTTGTTTCTCCAATTTTATAATGGATATTTTGTTCTGATCTGTTAGAATTTTAAACTTTCGTTCGGCGCAGTATGTCCTTTTTGGATTTTGCGCCAGAAAAAAGACAATCACTCACTCTTATATATATTTGAAAACTATTTGGTCAGAGTTTTGGTTATTAAAGTGTAATGTATAATAGCGGAGTTTTATGTTAGGGTATAGAATTTATTCTCTGATAAAAGTGAACGAGTTAAAGATCTCTTGATATATTCTGCAGTCTTTGCTCCAAATATTGAATATTATTGATCTTTCTAGTGATTAGTGTTATGTTTTTGCAGAAGTTCAAAATCTTATATGGTTTTAAATTATGTAACCACTACATCATTGCTATCTTTATTTTTCATGTAAGATAAGTAGTACCTATAAAATAAGGATTTTATTTATAAAATCCTTCGAATTTTTCTCCAGTGTTAGAGCATTGAACAGACCATAAGAATTAAGTTTGTCAGGGCTTGACTAACTAAAAAAAAGGTTTTCTCTTTCATAACTTTGATCATAGCATTTGTAACTAACCGATTTAAATCCTAATTAACGTTAATTTGAAATTTTTCGGCTAGCTTGTACGACATTACATCTTTACCTCTTCTCTAAATTTCAATGTGTTTGATTCAAACAAAAAATATAAGTTTTTAGTTTTTAAAAATGTTTTTTTACCCATGGCAGCGCATGTGCGTATGCTTTGTATTACTTGACAATGATAGGGAATTCATTGTAACTTGGATGAAAAGAATTCCTCAAGTATTTAATAGCTGAAGTGTAGTTTTTCAAACACAAGTCATTCAATTTATTTTTTAACTCTAATCTCTCATTTATAAACGTGAGATCTAATTTAGTAGCTCTTAACACTATTTTGAATAAAACAAAGTAAATAAAATGAATGTCAAGTTCAAATTGCACAATTTTTTTGGAAGCTATAGCACGCAAATCTGACGGGTTTCCAATTAACTCATGCATTATATATTTTAACTTTTTAAAAATCTAAGTTGGAATTTTTTGCAACATCTTAGAAATTTAGGAAGTCGTTTTATACTTTTGCGTGTAAAACATCTATGCAAGTAGTTTTCATCTACGTAAGAAAAAAAATTTATTTTTTTTAGAGCAGCTATATAATAATTCAACATGATTAAACTATTAATTACACAATTTATACTGTTCTGACTATCCCACTTGAATGGTTAAGGATCTAAATTCCACAGTTCAATTAATCAGATCCCTCTTGTGTATAGATATTTTGATTAAATATTTTTAACACTTCGAATACCAAATGGTTATGTTGTAGATATGCAGTCAGATTATATAATAGTAATTGGGAATTTTCTTTAAATTTCGTCGATGACTGTTCTCTTTCGTGCAAAATATGACCATTTCGAAA
Source organism: Latrodectus elegans (assembly GCA_030067965.1). NCBI lineage: Eukaryota > Metazoa > Arthropoda > Arachnida > Araneae > Theridiidae > Latrodectus > Latrodectus elegans. Next base: position 83,651,491 of record CM057813.1, read on the forward strand.
CAACCAAACTGAGCTATTTAAAATAATACTAATGCTACATAGTCTTTTCTAATATAGTTACCGAACCAAATAATTAAAAAAAGAATATAGAATGTTTTGTGAACATTAAGAGGTTGGTATGGTGCAATGGTGAATTTTATAAATAAAACATTGAAATCAAGACTATAAAAATATGATAATGTTTAAAAAAAAAGTAAAAAAAAAATGAATTCTATTATAAAATCGGCATTTTTTATAGTTCCACGACTGAGATAAATTTATAATCTTTTCTTAGCTGGCATATCAGTTACATAAACAGAATTGCAGCGTTAATACTAATATTTTTCAGGTAAATTTAAAGGTGATAGACTACTCGATATAGGGAGCGGTCCAACAGTTTATAATGTTGCTGTGGCTTCGTTTTACTTTCCAAATATAATACTCAGTGATTTTGTGGAGTCAAACTGCGAGCAACTGCGCAAGTGGCTGAAGAAAGATGCTGATTCTATCGACTGGTCTCCTTTCCTGAGCAGAGTGGCCGAAATTGAAAAATACGAGTAAGGTTTCTCAAATCTCCAAAAGAATTTCTTTTAAGTTATGTAAATAGTAACGCAAGCACCCACGCACAACCACAGTTAATCAAAACTATATCTTTTAACAGATTTTAACAAATGAACTCAGCTTTCAAAGTTAATTTCTAATGCTAAAACTCAAAGCCACCGAGACGTTATTTTAAATCGTCTCTTTTGAATTTGTTTTGAATTGGAATCAAAGCCTTCTTGATCATCAATGAAGGGTTTTTGTGGCTTGATACTTGCGTAGCTGTATATCAGCTTTAAGTGTTGTACATCCAGTTAAAGACCTTGTGTGCAAAAAGACCATATACATCAGTAAATGAAACACATCTATCAAAATGTGTATACTATTTTATCACTTACAGTATATATTTTTATTTAAATTAATCAAAATATTTTAATTGAAATTAAAGAAAAAATTAACTATTAAGGAAAATTGACGGTGCTATGTATCATTAGAGCAAGAGCAATATATAATTTCAAATGAATCGTCAATATTTAAGGTTTCTATTTCTATATTAGTTGGTAAACTTAACCGTTTATTCGGTGCAGTACATTTTTTTTTTTTTTTTTAAATTTTGTGCCAGAAAGTTCAATCCATTTCCAAGTATAAATATTAACGGTTATTTCGAACATCGTTAATATTTAATATCGTTATCGTGCCAAAATATGCACAAAGATATTTACCTGAACAACCAAGAGCATGCCCAGTTCATACTTTTTGCAGTATAACTAAGTGCATATGTATAGGGGGCATATATTCATTTTGATTAATATATATCGGAGTTTTTAAAGGTATTATAAATCTTTAACATTCATCTTTTCTGAAGGACTTAATAAATTAGTACCATATTTCACATTATGCTGTAGCGAAAACGAGTCACAAAAGCATGCATCAGAAAGTGCAAAATGTAGACGAAACAACTGATACAGTTCAACGATATCTGTAATAAAATGGTTACCTTCCACCCAAAAGAACAGGGTCTGTTCCTGTGGCAACGATGAAATTACTTATTTACCACAAGTCGTATCTATGTATAAGTAATCTGGATATGTAATGTGTGTAGTGCGCGTGTTTTTCTTTTATGTAAAAACATAAGCCAAGGTTATTATACTACATTCACACCATCCAGTTAGCTTAGATCTGTTTTCTGACATTTTAGTTTTTTCGGTTATACCTTGAATAGAAATATTCATGCAAAAATTGTTAAATAAAATAATTGTATACTTATTCCTATACATAAACTTTAAATATCATATTTTTATTACTACCAAAAATTAAATATTTATATGAAATCAATCATCATTCGAATTATGATTTTTAATTGCAGCCTTATTTTCTTTTAGATACTAATTTAGTTGACCGATAAGTCTGTAATAAGTATCAAATGGAATAAAAATTTATAATTTTTATTATTACTAATTCCATTGAATTTAGTCTTTTTTGCATGAAATCGAAGTTTAAAGGATCTTAATTCGGAATAATTTTGAATTTTCAACTAAATTCTTTAATATGTAGGAAAAATTCAGTTAATTATTTTCCTTTCACGCAGAGATGTAGAAGAAGCTTGTAAAAGAATCGAAGAACAAATTCGAAAATCCGTAAAAGATGTGATCCATTGCAATGTTTTAAATGAAGAAGTAATTGACAAAAAATATAGCGAAGAACCCTTCGATCTGATATTGTCTTCTCTGACGCTGGAAACTGCAGCAGTTGACTTCAATGCGTACTGCAATTGCCTCGGTAACATAAAGCGTCTTTTGAAGAAAGGCGGGACGTTGATCTTGATGAGCTTGACGCAGTGTTCAGGGTGGACTGTAAAGGGCAAGAAATTTCATTGTTTATCTTTGAAGGAAAGCGATATACAGAAAGCACTTGAACTTAACGGATTTTGCAATATGAAATGGAAATTCCGAGAACAACCATATGATGGTTTGCCTTATCATTGTGACAAAGTATACTTTGTATCGTGTACATATTAGTAATGTCATAGAATTTAATGAATACTTTATATTTCTATCGTTAAATGAAACTCGGATAGCGAAATGTGATTAAAATGAATAGGGTTCTGTGAAGATTGAAGAAGTGTCTAGTAATGAAGTACTTTTAATTGTAGTTTAGTCAGAAATGTTTTAAAATTTTTTAATTTAAAAATATTTAATAAATTGTTTTGTCTTTCACTGTTTAATTTATTCCAACGAAAATGACAAATAATTTTCTCTAACAAAAATCTAGTTTACCTCAACAATGATGAATTTAGTCTTTGTTAATCAGATGTTTCACGGTATTCAGTAATGTTTTTGGTTTTATAATTCCTCAAATATAGTTCGATTAATTAAAAAATTTAATTTGTTCTCATTTAAATGATCATAGAAATACAACTTACAGTAAATATTAAACATTGACAAAAGTAAACTCGATACTTTTTAATATTTCAGAAAATTTTTTAAATCAAACCTTATTTGAATAACTATTGATAAATCTTCGTGAAACCCTTAAACAATTTGTTCATTAAGTGTTACAAAACTGAAGAAAAATGCTTTACACACTTTAATCTTGTATATTTATTACTATCAAATGATTTAAAAATGTTTTGGAATTTATCTTTTAATGTTCTACGTGTCAGGGTGTTTAACTCATGTGGGTTTTGCAAAACATTTCGCTCATATTTTGCTACAAACTCTAACTTCATTAGAAATTGGAACAAAAAAATTTATTTCTAAAGTGAAATAATCTTCACAAAGATTATAAAGAGACATGCAAAGACAAGTTTGAGGAGGGGGGGAGAGAATGTTCCCTCCATACTGACTAATTTGATCAAAATAGATTAAATTCCGAATAACTAGGATTTTTAGAAACCTGGCAATCTTATTTTGGAAACGCCATGTAATCCGAAATGAAATACGATATGGAATTTTATCTACACGTGGAGCTCTGTGGTGATAAAGGAATTTTTGTTCAGAAGTTGAGTGGCGTATACAAAATTTGTCGATAGCATTTTAATCAAATTTAATAAGCTTAAACTTACTATTTCGTTGATTCCAGGCAGCTGGAAAACAAACAGCTTAGATGAATTATGTCCCTTTCTGCATAAGTTTGATATATATTTAAGTATCAATCAGTTTTTAAGGCAGATTAGTATATTATCAATATTTAGGATAAAACTTCGGAGGAAGTGCTAATTTGTAAAGAAAAATAGTCTTGTGTTCTCGTAACAAAATATTTCTTATACCTAGTTTGTGTTTTTTAAAATTTTGATTATTCGTATTCATTCGACGTTTAATTGCTAAAAAATGGCTTCATCTCGTTGAGCATAGCTATAAGAATGTTAAATTCGTTATATAATGTAAAAATAAAATTGTTTAAATAAAAACCTTTTTTCAAACAATTCTATTTTTACAAATAAGCTCACAATTTGATTCGAAAACATTTAATGCTCAACAGATATATTAGGAAAAATGATTTTGCTCAACAGATATATTAGGAAAAATGATTTTGCTCAACAGATATATTAGGAAAAATGATTTTGCTCAACAGATATATTAGGAAAAATGATTTTGCTCAACAGATATATTAGGAAAAATGATTTTGCTCAACAGATATATTAGGAAAAATGATTTTGCTCAACAGATATATTAGGAAAAATGATTTTGCTCAACAGATGTATTAGGAAAAATGATTTTGCTCAACAGATGTATTAGGAAAAATGATTTTGCTCAACAGATGTATTAGGAAAAATGATTTTGCTCAACAGATATATTAGGAAAAATGATTTTGCTCAACAGATATATTAGGAAAAATGATTTCTTAAGTAGGTATGCATATTGTTTTTTCAATATATAGTTTATAAAAACTAATTTCTTTATTTTCGATATCTTGCTTTATTTTTTTTTTCTTTGCATTATGTTCTTTACCCAAATTTTGCTTATTTTGTTACAAGAACTTGATGTCACCTCCGATTTCTGCAGTCGAAAATTCAAAATTCTGGCTAGCACTATCTAACTATAGCTCATAGAATAATACAGGATAAATTTTTCTTACCACATTTTCAAAAATCGTTGCTAAAATTCAATTTTTTAAATGAATATATCGCTGCATTAGACATGGCATCAAAATATTTAAAAAAAAAAAAAAAAAAAAAAAAAAATCATGTACAGATTAAATAATTAAATTTCGTATAGTTTCCTTGATAACTCCTTGTTCAATCGTATATTTATAATTGTTCCCTATGTGAAAGTAAACTGCTGATTTACATAGTTAATAGCTTAAATATAAAAAGCTGTGAATCTATACCTACTTCACTGCCTTCCTCATAAATAATTTTACATCTCAATCAGTGACTTAAAGCGTGTTTCAGGAGATACGTGTACCTAAATTTCAATTTTTTAGAATTATATATTAACTGAAAAGGAAAATATGAAATTAATGCAAAAGAAACTCTTAGCAAAACACACATTAAATATTTTTGTATGCAGTACCAAAATAACAAAATTAATTCTGACTGAAGTTTAAGTTTGAATGTGAAAACTTGTGTGAAGTAAGAATAATTAACACAAAAGCGTAGATTAAATAGTAATTTAACAGCATTTCTCTCAGAATGACCTATTGCTGTACGAAATAGTTTTATACTTTGCTTTAGAGAAAAAAAAACGAGATACATTAAACTTGAAATCTTCCTTTGCTTACGACGTTAAATATGGAACTTAGAATTCTTTTTATACGTTGTTACATGTAGGAAAATGTAAAAACGTGTTCTCTGAGGAGAACAAGAACAGTTTTTAAAAAATCAAAAGGAAGAGCTATTGCTATTATTTAAAAAAATTATGTGAGAATAGAAAGTAAGATCTGCATTCGCAAATATTTTTTCTCTATTTCCAGCATTAATACCTTGATAGTAATTTTGAAGAAGAGGAAAACTATTCCCTTCGAAAGGCAAGAATTCCGGTATATATTTTTTTCTTAAAGTACATCTTAATAAAGATGATTTTATAAGGAATTTCTATCATTATTTACGTTTGAAATTAATCAGAAACGTTGGAATACAGATTTTGTCTTAAGTTAACCAAAGACCGAAGTCCTAGTAAAAATTTCACCGTATTCTGCCGTTAAAATATCATTTAAACAGAGCAGTTTAAATCTCTATTGTGGTTATTTGTGTTAAGTTAAGAAAATTATAAATGATTATATATATAGATCTGCACTGACAAATGAAACCTCTTTCATCATAGATATGGTAATCTCCCTACAGCCTTTCTCAATCTGTTAATTTTCCAGATTTTGCAGCAGTATTTAAAAGTGATGGTGAGAACCTATCGAATGTGTTTTGCGAAATAAATTTCTTGAAATACAATTCTAAACGATAAATAATAAAACAAGTTAGAGAGAAACTTATAAGAAAGTAAGTTTAGAAAGATAGATGGAGTAAGTATGAAATTCATAAAAGTTGTTCATTATAGACAGTTCTCGAATGCATTTTATTAATCCAAATAAGAGAATTTGAAGTACATGAAATTAAATGATGCGTACTTTATTTATTAGATTAAAAAATATTGCAAAATCCACCAATTGGATAGCAATAGTTATTAGAATATTTAATGATTCCAATATATTAAATGATATAACGAAAAATGAATTGAAATTGCTTAATATGTGTCCATTTTCAGGCTCGGCATTGTTTTAAGCACATAACCCTACTTTCCATATCTGACCAGAGGGAATCAGTTTAAATATCCAGAGTATATTGTCGAATGCTGTCCTTCAGACCCGGCACGAATGCAGAGCTTTTACTGCAATTTTTGCTCTTAAGGAGACCCCACTATTGCTCAATGGAACATCTAGCAAAAGAGAAAGTTATACTAATTAGAAATGACAGTTGATTTTACTTTTTTGAGTGAAATAGTATCTTAGCAATTTCTTGCGCTAAGAAAGCAGTTTGATTGATTTTAAGATCAGTGTGAGGATCCTGCAAAAAATATGCCCTGAAGGCATTCAAGCTTTGAAATGATAGATTTGTTTGTCGCTCAACGGTCATTTTTTGCACATGAGGGCTAATTAGACCGGGACCTACGGCTTAAAGTGTATTCCGAACCACTACAAACATCTACGCACAAGGTGGGATTTGAACCCATGAATGAAATGGTAGAATTTTAAAATCTAAGCGTATCATGATAGTGTCTACTTATGTCGGAATGAGTGTAAATTCCACTTGCAATTTTCTTAAGGAATATGGTCAACAAGATCAAAATAGCCGTAAAACTACACCATATTGTTATAGATTTCAGGATGTATCCTGAGGTTTTTCCACAGCTCAAAGTTAACAATGTGATTGCTGACTAGCCCATTGAGGCAAAAATAGTCTGTTGGTTTACAAAATATTCCATACACAAGCGACGTAAAAAAAAAAAAAATGAGCAATAGAAAATAGGCCTTTTTGAGCCCTCTTTAGTAAGTAACTTATTTCTTACTTATCCTTATATAAATACATAACTTGAGGTATATTAAGGCATTAGAGAGTACTTTTTTCTTTTTAGTTTCTAGTGTAACACATCAAATTATAAAATTTGTACAGAAACTATACTGATATATTTGAATATTTTATGTGAAATCTGTATTTAATAATTTATGAAAAATATATGTATTCAAAGCATGTTAAAATTAAGCGGCAACACTCTTATACTGCAAATGAAATACTTTATTAAATATACTTTTCAATATGTAATGCAAGATAATGGCAACGAATGAAGTATTTCAGAAGAACTACATTATTCAAATTCACATAGTCTAACTGAACGAAATAAAGAAAATAATTTTCTTGAACCATGTCCCTCCGCCCATTTTTACCTGTATAATGAAATAGCGCTGATAAAAGATTGTTCTCCTTATAATTTTAAATAATTTAACAAACTATTTTAGTTGTAACTAAAATAATTTTTAAAAAATACTTTACCCACAGATTTTACAAAGCTTTGATAAAATTTAGTAGATGTTTCTTTAAGTATAAACCTTCGAATGTAGATTTCTTTACCATTTCTAAGAAAAATAGATTACTAGAGATAAACAATATTACTTAAAGAAAAGCTATATTAAGAAATTTTTTTATAGATTATTAGTTTCCAAAACAATTCAATTTTGTCCGCAGAAAATCTCACATTTTAATTTAGTAATAATTTAAGCGAATACTCACAAGAATTTTATATAATATTACTATTGTGAATAATATATATAACAATAATAAATATAATATATATCATGTACACTGTCCGTAAATTAAATACAATCCAAAAGCATACAGTATTAGAAAGGAAAAAGAAAAATACCACTTGCAGAAATATCACACACATGGTTAAGCACTATATGCAAATTATATGAAGGCAATTGTTGCCGAGTTTTCGCGGCAGTGACGACAGCGTATACAAAGACTTTCATTTGTTTAATACATAGACTTTATGAATAAATCACGGTTGTTTGGTTTCTGCGCCTATAGTTTCTGATTTCGGAATTATCCTTAATTTATGGAAATGTTTATATAATACCATAACTAAATAATTAATATTTAGATTCACTGTTAGAGAAGTTGCAATTTTAATTTTAAATGTTAATATTCAGAGAAATCGTCCAAATAAATTGAAAAATACTTAGTGCAGGTATTGTAATCCTCCATAAGCCGTTTTCGTGGATAGATACACACCTCATATGTAAACCTATATAGCCTAAGTAAGTATTTGTTTTGAAATACTGGTATAACATTATATTTACAAACTTATAACTTTGGGCAGAATAAAAACATCCAAATTATGAACTTTTAAAGAGTGAAGAATTTAAAGAGTAAGCAGATTAATAATGATGATAATATAATCAAAGACTAAATCTGTGAGTAAACTGCTTCATTTACTGGAATTCTAGTTTTCCTCGAGTTAACATTCATTAAAATAGTCTTTAAAATTTAAAAAGAATGTCCTAATTTAAATGCATAGAAGTGGCCTTATTAAATAATCGGACCATTCGATGGGACACAGATTTTGCCAAGAAACTGCTGTGGAATCCCTAATATATTGAGTATTAAGAACTGCAGACCTCCCATCGCAGTTTACAGACCTTAAAACAATTAAAAATTTATGAAAAGGCATCAAAAACAAGAATAAGGCAAAGAAATGCACATTGGAAGAAAGCCTGAAAGAAGAATTTTGTACAATCTTGCCCGCAATATAATAAAAATTCTAATAAAATGTATGTATAGATGATTGAATAATATAGGAAATTTATGAAAGAATATATATATATTAAATATTATCTATTAAAATAACAAGATCTTCATTTTTGTTCTGTTTTGAAGTAATAAACGTACTTTTTATTTCCTTCCTAAACTAAAGACATTTTTTTAATGAATATATTTTTGTTTACTTTCGAGGAGTCACTCTATACTTAATAAATTGCTGCTTTGTTCTGTATGTGATTTGATATTTTACATAAATAAATTGAATATTGTCAATAAAGTGTCTTGAATATAAAATATTAGTGTTTAATTGGTCACCACTGGCATTCACTTTTTTAATCGCAAAGTTCATCATGTATTTATTTTTAGAAGGAAACAACATTTATGACTAATTGCATTCTTATTTACTTTATCTATACATAGAAATTTAGTCTGTTTTTGCTGATATCTATGAAGCTCTTTTATGTACATATGATATTCTGTTATCTATAGCAAATTTCTCATACAGATAACTGCTTGTTATGAGTCTTTAAATGTATTATAACTCATGGAATAAGTATTTAATGTTTATTAAATACATATATTACAATTAAATTAATATGAAATGATATACAACTGAAACAAAAATTGAGTACATATGAAGTGTTATTTTAGCGCAAAATGTGCATTTATATTTCAAGATATTGCTTTAAAGATAAATTTGAGAGGCTTTCACACTTCTGTATGTAAAATGAGATGCTAGTAAAACAAGATTCGATTTATAATTTATTGTCATCTCATAAGGAACAGAAAAAAATTGTTGGCACCAACATACGTAAAGGTATTCTTTTTGGAATGTTACCAAAATCCCCACAAAAAGAAACATTAAAATGATTGAAACAACAGAGGAATTGTTGCTTTTTACTCGCAAGAATGGCTGAAAAATAGCACTATCCTATCCCTTGTTGAAAAAGAAATCAATATAATTTTTGCTTTCAACATATATACTGGGAGAGTTGTGTGAGAAATTTCAGTGTGTGTGTTTTTTTACAACATAGTAATTTTCTGCTACGATACTTGTATACAGCCCATTTTCTGTTAAACAACCTTCTAGAGATGAATATGTCGTGATTTTTTAAATATTCTACAATAGCCTTTCTTATTCCTAATTAAATTTCTTGACTGCAATGTGTTTTTATTTTGGAAAGGGAATTTACATTAATCTTAAATAATTGCTGCTGATTCACTATAAAAGTTATCATTTTTTCTATATAAAGTTGTTTGTTAGAAGAAAAATAAAAGACATATTGTTCATAAGTATATTTCTTTCAAAGTATAATAAGGATCCTCATTATGCACCCTTAAGATTGCATTCTGGATATTATTGCCAGTTTTTTTTTTAATTATTTTAAATTCAAAATATTGTCTAAATATTATTACTGTTTCATATTTTTTTGATAAAAATATTTTTTGAAACTTTTTTTAATACAAATTAACAATTCAGATTGAATTGTTGAGGTAATTAGTTTAGACTTAAATCTGTCTACATATATAAAAACAACATAAATTCAATAATAAAATAATCATCAGAATTTTTGTGGCATTCGAGTTCTTTTTAAAAATGCAGTGATTTTTTCTTCGAATTTTTGAATATGATGTTGAGGTTTACTAAAATTGGTAGAACCTGAAATCATTATTGCAAAATAGAAACCAAATCGTGCTGAAAATTTTACTTTTGTCTTTTTTCTTATGATTTTTTCAAATAGTCATAAGTAATGCAGTGATCATTTTCAGACCGGCATAAATTTATGAATACAAATGCACAAAAAAAAAATGTTTCATTTAAAATCACTGAAAGTATTCTTTTGTAACAGATTGTAATTTGATATTAACTTAAAACAAGAATTAAAAATGGATCCTATTTTAATTGAATCCATTAGGTAATTTTAATAATAGACTAATAATTTTATGTTTGAATTAAATCTTCAGTATTGCTATTTAAATGGTCTGAAATAAATGAGCTGTGACTAGTACAATATCACTATGCATAGCAGAGTATCTTTTACTACGTCTCAATTTTTTTTTATCTATCTAGTTATTATGACAAGTAAATTATGAAATTATAGATAAATATTTTTATGCTGATCATCTAGGTGAACCAAAGTGGAATTTAAGGATATATATTTTTTGAGATTAACTACAGTTTATGAAATTGGAAATTATTTAAATTGTATTTATGTGGTCTTATGGTAGTATTTCAAGTTATACTCTTTAATTTCCCATTATTGAAATACATGAATTGACTATATAATAATGTAATATAAATAGAAAATTTGAAATAAATAATGAATATTTGATGAAATAATAATGGATAATAACTATTTTTATTAATTTGTATTAGGAAATAATTTTTATAATGTTAATATAATTAAATTGTTATTGTCTATTCGAACAGATTAATAAATTTTGTTGGTTTTTCGACGTATTGAGAAAAAAAAAAGATAAAACTGTTTTGAAATATCATGTGATATTGGGTTTCATTCTTCCAGATAGAAAATCCAAGAGTTTATCAATGTTTTTTGAATACTCATAATGTGACTAATAACTTTTTTGGTATAAATTCTCTAAATTCTTAAAATCTGCCGACTACATTTTCCTAGAGGCATGGCGTCAGGACAAACAACAATTTCGAATCAGTATCAAAACAATTTCGATCCCCATGCTTACAGACACTTTAAAGTTCAACATTTGGAAGCGAACAGAGAAAAATATGATTTTTGGCTAACCAGTTTGTATGAGTTTTTCACAACCGGTAAGTGCAACTCAATATTAGTAAATATGAAAAAGATGTGTATTCATTTTACAGTGAAAGTTTGTTTTTTTTTAACTGTTTAAAAATAATTTTCAATTATTTTATATTAAAAAATCGATGGAACTTATATATATATATATATACACTTATGCATACATATGACTCTTAAATCATTCTGAGTAGAATGTAATGCATATTTCTGCAATGTTACAAATTTTGCCTCCGAATCAATGATCCATTAAGCATTTTCAGCCAAATTATGTAACTTTTAAGGAGAATTTCAGTTTCATTTAAAAATTTTTAAATTATATTACAAAATAAGAAATAATATAAAGGAATTTCAACTCTATTAATTGATTACATTCACTTTGAAAAAGTATTGCATTTGTTTACGGTATTCAACTTTTTTAACAGTTTTACTTAGAAAATGATATTTTGATAATCATGAAATGAGTTTCCTTTTCCGAGATATAGGTACAAAATACCGAATTTACTGTTTGCAAATATTTTCACGAATCTTTGAATTGGCACATATAATCAGTTTCTTACTTAAAAAAAACTTACTTAAGAATTTATTGATATTACGCACATTTTTTGGTAATTCGAAGATAGCATTTTTTTTTCAAGTTTATTGCAATGGTCCTTTTTGTTTCTCCAGAAGTCCAAGAAAAAAATACTGGGAAATTTGATAATATTGTTTAAATATTCAGATTCAATTAAATATTCAGTTAAATATTATTAAAATATTCAGAGATAGAAAAATATATTATTCATTTCCAATTACATCATTCAAATTCATTTATAAATGAAATATGCACAGTAAAAATTAAAAGTATTTACGCATTATAATAATGCAATACATTTAAATATAGAATAATTTTTAACTGAATAAATAAAAATAAATTTTAGAGAAAAGTATATATCATTTAATTATATGTTATGAAAATTTCTGTTACCTCATTATTCGTTATTCTCTGAAAAAATATCTAAAACCACTGAGTCTAAATTTTTTTACATTCAGATTTTCAACATCTTGCTTGAATTTTCATATTAGGTATTTACGAAATTTGCTTTATTTCGGATGATCTGAAGAGGAAATTATTAATCTTTTCATATTTTAATATGTGTGTATTTTGGAGATGATTGTCTTTAAAAAAACAACAAGTTGTTTTCGTACAGAAGAGAATTAAAATAAAAAAATCGTTTTCATAGAATTCTTAACGAAAATGTGAATGAAGTATTTCTTCTACTACTACCCGAAAGTTAATGTTTTAATATAATTTATTTGTATTTTTTATTCAAATAAAAAATTTATTTTATGTATTGATTTCTAAAATTTTTTCTTCTGGTAACGAAATATCACTAATATAATACAGAAATTCAGCAACTTTCTTCAGATTCTTTTCCTTTTTAGCATTATTGTTATCAATATTTATTCCTTCACTATTGGTTATTAATGCTAATATTTTTTATTGAATCAGCTTTTAATTATAAACATAAAAAAATGCATTATTTAACTGATAAATTTATTGTTTTGCTCACTAAAAGCAATTAACATCAAACTAAAAATATAATTACAAATGTAATCATCAATTATGATATATTTAACAAACTAATTATGACTAATTTTTCAATTGAAAGGAAATAGAAACTTATTTATTTCTCATGTTTAATTTCAAATCTTTTTAATTGCTATTTAATTAACTAGCTAAACAATCGAATTAAATCAAATTATAAATATTCATATTTTGATTTCATTATTACAAAACTCATTTATTCATCATATTTATTACTATATATTCATTTCATTATTCGTAGTAGTGTTTTATTTTGAATTATATTTTCTAGTTTAACAAATTTGTTAATGTTTTACTTATAATCCTGTTTGTTTTTATTCATAATCGAAAAAAGTACTTTAAGTTACCAACGAAAACTCAAGTTTACATTATGCATTTTTTTACTGAGTTTAAAATGTTTTGTTGCAATTTAGTAAACTTGTTGTAAGAAGTACTTTCGAAGCTTTAACACATATTTTCCTTCATTACAATTTATAAATATGTTACAAAATAAAATATGTTGACTTTTCAATTTAATTCTTTTAATCTTTGACAAAAGTATCATCAGATTTCAATAAATTAGAAAACTTTTTTTATTTTCTTATAAGGAAAATTGTCAAATTGATCAGAAACATACATAATTACAAATACAATACATTTAGCAGGCTCAAAAAAGTGAGAAGAAATTAATAAATATTATAATTTACACAACTAGCCAATAAAATTGCTACACCAAAAAGAAAACATGCTACACACGTGAAATTTACACGAAAGGCAGAAGGTGCTGTGATATGCAAATGATTAGCTTCTCAACGCATTCAGACAAAGCAGGCGCCAGTAGCGACACCTACATTGTATTTAAATGAGGAAATTGTTCAGCCGGTTCCTCATGCACAAATTGCATTTGAACATTGTTGCCTGGTGAAAAGTTGTTGTGATGCCTCGTGTAAGAAGGAGAAATGCGTACCAGCACGTTTCTGACTTTGATAAAGGTCGAATTGTAGCGTACCGGGATTGCGGTTTATCTTATCGCAGTATTGCTGCTCGCGACGGTCGAGATCCAATGACTGTTAGTAGAATATGGAATCGATGGGTTCAGGACGGTAATACGGAACGCCATGCGGGATCTCAACGGCCACCTATCACTAGCAGCCGAGAAGACAGGCATATTATCCGCATGGCCGTAATGGATCGTGCAACCACGTCACGAGCCGTGAGTCAAGAAACGGGGTCGTTTGGAAGACAACAAGTGTCTGCACGAACAGCTCGATGACGTTTGCAGCAGCATGGACTCTCAGCTCGGAGACCATGGCTGCGGCTTCCCTTGACGCTACGTCATAGACAAGAGCGCCTTAAATGGTATGATCAACGACGAACCTGGGCGCACGAATGGCGAGACGTCATCTTTTCAGACGAATCCAGGTTCTGTATACGGCATCATGATGGTTGCATCCGTGTTTGGCGGAATCGTGGTAAACGCACACTGGCAGCGTGCATTCGTCATCGTCATACTGGCCCATCACCTGGCGTGATGGTATGGGGTGCCCTTGGATACACGTCTCGGTCACCTCTTGTTCGCATTGACGATGCTTTGAATAGTGCATGTTACATTTCTGGTGTGTTACGACCTGTGGCTCTACCCTTTATTCAAGCCCTGCGAAACCCTACATTTCAGCAGGATAATGCCCGACCACATATTGCCGGTATTGTACGGACCTTCCTTGATACAGAACATGTTCGGCTGTTGCCCTGGCCAACACGTTCTCCAAATCTTTCACCAATAGAAAACGTCTGGTCAATGGTTGCCGAGCCACTGGCTCGTCACCAAACGCCAGTCACTACGGTTGATGAACTGTGGCATCGTGTTGAAGCTACATGGGCATCTGTACCTGTACATGCAATCCAATCTCTGTTTGACTCAATGCCCAGGCGTATAACTGCTGTTATTACTGCCAGAGGTTCAGAGTATTGATTTCTCAGGATCTATCCAGCCAAATTTTTTGAAAATTTAATCACTTGTTATTTCTAGTATAATATATTTGTCCAATAAATATCATTTTGTTATCTGCATTTCTTCCTGGTGTAGCAATTTTAATGGCTAGTAGTGTAAATCATAAGAATTAGTATAAGTAGTATAGACTAAATTCAAAATTGTCATTCATTTTTGAGGGAAATAACAAATTATACGTTTTTAGAGAAATTCAGTGGTAATCGGCTCTTAGATTTGGCGAGTGGTCCCTCCGTCTACAATATCGCTACTGCTTCTTCTTACTTCTCAGACATCATTCTTAGCGACTTCTTGGACAGAAACCGGGAAGAGCTCTGGAAGTGGTTAAAAAGAGATTCTGATCTCCTAGACTGGACACCTTACTTCAAAAGAGTGGCAGTAGCTGAAAAGCGCCAGTAAGACATTTTTCTTTAATCTTAATAATTTTTAATGATGTATATTTTGGAGTTCATAATAAGTAACTAAAATTTAGTAAATTAAAGGAAAATAATGCTTTCATTTTTAAAAATTTGTAGGAACTAAAGAAATATTAATGAGTGAAAAACAGAATTAAAATAGAAATTTTTTTGTGTGTAAATCCTACTTCAGTAGCTACTTTCTGTGAAATATTTATAGAAGTCTTCAAATGATTACAAATCATAGACTTTTCTTGTCCTTTAAATTGGATTACTTTCTGTTTGTATACTAATAAATTAGAACAATATTGCCACTTACCAATATTAATGAGGATCTCATTTTGTGCTTCAATATTGTATTGTATATTTGTTGTTTTATCGTACGTCTTATGAGCTAATTCATATATATACTACATACTTTTACTTAAAATTATAATTTCATTATTTTTAGAGATATAGACGAAGCCTGTAAGGAAATGGAAGATAGAATTCGATCTGCAGTCAAAGATGTCGTTCACTGTGACGTCTTGAGTCAAGACATCATTCCAAAAGAAACTCGTTCACACCCTTTCGATTTAGTTCTTTCTTCCCTGACTCTGGAAAGCTCAGTCGCTGATTGGGAAACATATTCTCACAGCTTAGGTTGTATTAATAACTTGTTGAAGAAAGAAGGAAAGTTGATTTTAATGTGTTTCTTAAAATGCAATGGTTACACATTTAGTGGTCATCGATTTCATTGTTTACCATTAAACAAAGGAGACGTACAAAATGCACTCGAAGTAAATGGATACGTTGATATTAAATGGAAAATTTTAGAACAATCTGAAGATTTCGATATTCCTTATTTTTTGTCTGCCACAAAAGCTTGAATAATATTTTTTGTAATGGAACGTATTTCAAATAATTTATTCATAAAGTATTATCTATAATTTAAAACACCATTTATATTATTCAAAAATGTTATTTATAAAATTATACTTTTGTGTATTATTATAAGAGATTGTCATCAAATAAAATATTTCAATTCATGAACGTGCATTGCTCTGTCAATTTAAAAGTTTACTTAGGAGCTAATTTTGCATAGTATGATGTTTTTATTTATGAAGTATTTAAAAACTATAATATTTAAACATAACAAAAGAGTGTAAGGGAGAAAACATTTCACTACAACAAGATTTCTACTAACCTTTTTTATGCATTAACTTATAAAAAAAATTTAAAAGTGGTTTCCAAAATGCCAATGTCTTACATATAACTCGAATTTCATCATCACAATTACGAGTAATAGGTTTTCATTTTCAGGAACTTAGTTCATATCAGCTAGTACGAATAACCTACAGTATCTTGACTAAAAACTTCTGCAGTTTGATGAATGCAGGCATTACATTTATTCTGAATTAACACTGCTACTTTGAAGAAGGTTTGAGGGGGTTGGTTTTTGTTCATATCAGGCTATATTCTCATTCAAAAATAAATTTAAAATTTCTAATAACTTATGACTTAGCTTAGGATATATAGGCCTTATTGTATCCTGACCAAAACTCAGCCACTCTTAAAGGAGTAAGAATTGAAGATCACATAAACTTACATTAAAATTTACTATGGTGTTTAGATAATCACTTTTATATTAGTGTCCAAATCTCAAAGCAACGTCATATAGAGAAGGTCTGTCTCAAAGGACATTAACATTTAATCGCCTTTCAATCTTCGATTAGCAGTGTTCCACTTTTCAAAGAGGATCTATTAGCGTGCTTCATTTTGCGATAGCCTCAAGCACTCTGGTTACTTCAGTTCTTCTAAAAGAGAGCGTATGCAATAATCTTTATTTATCCAATGTTTTGTGTCAATGCAGTATCATATAAAGCAACTATTTCGTTCTCTTATCTGACCAATTTGATTGACAGATCAAAATATTATTTCTATTTAAATATTCGTGTTGATAATTTTTTAAATTTAATTTTCCAGAAAGTAGAACGCAAAAGAGAAACCCTTAATCAGATAAAATTTTCTAATGCAAAATATTTCGTATATTTAAGTTTTGATGCACCTATCAGTTTAATGTTTTAGTATTTTACAAATGTTATGGTTTGGAATAAGACAAAATTTTAATAAAAATAACACTAAATATATTTATAGGACTTTTTTTTTTTTTAAAGCAAAAAAAAATAGTTTCAACAGCGCTTGCAAATATTTCAAGCGATAAATTGATATTCTTGCTCAATTTGAAGGTTCATACTTTGATACTGAATTATATTTTTACTGTATAGGGATTTTTTTTCTAATATTTTATCTCTATATTTCTATTTTTCTGAGTATTTAATACAATATATTATTTGAATAGAAAGTAATATATAAAGGTCTCTAACTATTATTTTGATGGTGGCACATAACCTGAAAGCATTCAGATACAATGTAGAATTTTCTGTACAACCCAATTTTTTTTTTTTTTTTTATTTTTTTTTTTGCATTTTTAATAATTTTTTAACTTATTCATTTTTGACGACACAATAGCACCATAATCTTTCAATTTCTTAAAAAATAAGTAACTATATGTGATGAAACATAATAAATATTTTAGTGTTGTCAAATTATTTTCATTTTATCCCTCTTCTGCCAATTGTTATAACAATATATCCATTTGTCCTGCGATAGTTTGTCTCGCTAGAAAGAAAATAGGTTAATTATTAAACTTTAATTTTGCTATTTTTAGTCCATTTGCATTTTTTTTTACTTAAAATATTTTAGAAGCTAAAGCGAAAAATCTTTGGAAAAAAAATTATATAATTAAAAAAATAGAATTTTATATGAAAAAGTGTAAAAATTATAGAAGAGTTTTAACTTAATTTCAAAAAATTATCATAAGAGATGTTCAACATTATTAAAAAATATCTGATAAAAAACATTTATTGACACACACAATCATTTAAAAAAAAATGAAATCATTCTATTTTCAGCAAAGAGAAAACAAATGACACATTAGTACTGAAGTTTGATTCATAGCTATAGAAGCATTTAAAGGCTTTTAAACATTTAAAATTAATTGAAAATTATTAAGCATAGTCATTGCAAATCAAGTAATTCTTCACACTCGTTTACTTAATTAAAAAACACCTCACTGGAGAACATTTATAAGTAAACTTTGCACCGTAAATTTTAGTAGCTCATGCAATTTTATGAAATAAGGGGAACTTGAAATTTTAAACAAGTAAAATTATTAAAATTGTAAATTTTAAAGAATGAAGTATATTTAAAGACTAGATTATAAGTAAATTAATCAGAGTGATCATATGATAATGGCCAATGTCAACAAAGCTGCTATAAGTTAAGAAAGTTTAATTTTTCTTTATTACAAAACGAATAAAATAAATTAATTAAGAACTAAAAAAATTAATTTATCGAGAGATTAGTGCACGAAAATGTGTTAATCGAACATAAGATTTTTAAAGAAACGTATTTATAACATCTAAATTAGTAAAGAAATAACTATTATATCGAAATCTAAGAATGCACCACCCATCGAAGTCTGCAAAATTCAAATCCATTATAAATTTAATTAAAAAAAATCTCAGTAAGAGAAAAAATCTAAGAATTACTTTGAAAAAATCTAAGAATTACTTTGATACTTTAAAAATTAAAAATGTTGTAGAGTGTGTGTGTGTGTAAGTGTAATGTTTTTATAAATAACACTTAATATATATTACTTTAAAAACAGACAAATTTATATTGATTATTTTGATTTGAATTATTATTTTAAACAGCAAAACATAGCTGAAGATATGTGAAAAATGGCACCAAAATCTTTCTCAATAATACAAAAAGTTTTGTAGTCTATGTATCTCTACTTCTTGATATATTTCAAATTATATTCCTCAACCAAATAATGTTACATCTGTAGAATCCAATTTGTGAAAAAAGATATTTGAGTTCCACTCTTGAAAAAGATATTGATTAGTTATGAATGTCTGTCGTTGATTCAGTATAAAAGACCTATTTCGTTTCGTATATAAAATACACAGCTGGCCATGTAAAATAGAATACCAAAAAAGACCAGAAATACCATAGTAAAATTTATTTGACAAATAACACATTAAACAAAAATCACATGATTGAAATTACAGCCTATCGCGAAACAAAGATAATGACAAAATTAGTATAGTAAATGTTGCCACCATTACTTTCTCAACAGTAGCACAAAACTATTAAATAACATTGCTTCAACATCATTTGATATTTAAAACATTGGAAAAAGGTGAACATTGTAAGAGAGTAATATATGAAAAATAACATATATACTATTATTTCGAAATTATTAATATCAGATATTGATTTGAATTATGTTTTCACTGTATAAACTAGTGTTAGTTACTAAATATTCAGAGTGACCCGAATCAAAATTTAAAAATAAAAAGGCTGTAGTCAATATTTGTGAAGTTCATCGAATGTTCCATATGAAATGTTAAAATTCTTATATTCATAGATTTTTGTGGATTTTTAATTGGCAAGATTGTAAGGAAAGAATACAATTTTTTTTTTCTATTCGCAATCTCTGTTCTTTTCATGGATTAACAAATTTGTTTAGTTTTATTTCGACTCGGCATTTTGAAACATCTGTTCTTTTAAATGATGCGTGTTGATTTTTCTCTTGAAAAAATTAAAAATGACAATTAATAAAAAAGCTATAAAAATTATCCTAAAAGTAGAAATAACTGAATAGCTTGTTGCCTACCCTGCCGAGTGGTCAGAGTGTGCTTGACTGAGGATAGGGAGTTCCTAGGCCCGAACCCTAGTTCGGACATGGATGTACTTTCTCTTCTTGTCTATCCTGTCTTTGTCCTTTCTTTGTATGAATGAGCTGTGAATGGTTGCCTACCCTATAAACGGGTCCCTATGGCATGTGTGTACTGCGGAAGTCGGACTCCACACCAAAAATATGATTCAGTTGGAAAAGTGGAGCAAGTCACCCCATATTGTCATCCTAGATGGCACAAGAGAACAACAAATATAAATAGTTTAATTAGTCACTCTTTGATTATTTATATCACAAATTTACTTTTTGTAAAAAAGGGATAATGAGACAAATATCTACATTTGCGAAGAGTATTTATCATAATTCATTGTTTTTTTCATACTTTTTCTGCATTTAAAATCTTCAATCCTACATTTTTAAACCAGCAACTTAGTATTACGGATAAATAATGTAATTTAATAATACGTACTTTAATGTCGATTAACTAATCAATTAAAAGTACTAAACTGTTCAATCGATTCTTTTCTGATGTCACATACTTTTTGGACTGGATTTAATATAGTTCATGAAACGGCTATAATTTACATAGCATTTAAGAGATATCTAAACAATCGTCGAAGTTATCTATATTAATTTCCAGTTATCGCATAACAAATGTTAGTAATGTAATAATGGGATTTAAATAAGAAAAATAAGTATTTAATTAAGTATTAAATAAGAAATAAGTATTAAATAAGAAAATAAGTATTTAATTAATAACGAGAGATATTTTTGTATTCTTTCAATTTGAATCAGTATCAGAAAATATGTTTCTAAATGAGAGAATTATGTGACAAACGTATACAGTTTTGAAACATTGTTGCGACATCTGACCCACTTTCTTCTTGATAGGAAATGCTTGAGATAATCTGTATTTTTTGAGTTACTCAGGGTGTTGGTGGAAATTCTTTGGTATAAAATCCAAAAGTTACCTATATCTGTGTAAAACATAATTGTACTATCATGGCATCAGCGCAAGTAGCCATTTCGGATCAATATAAAAAGAATTTCGATCCTCACGCTTTCATAGAATTTAAAATTAAATATTTAGAAGCAAACAAAGAAAAGTATGATTTTTGGTTTTCTAGCCTCTATGAAGTTTTTTCAACAGGTAAGTGAAGTTTAGAATTTACCAGCATGCTGTTGTGAAAATTACTAATATATATATATATATATATATATATATATATATATATATATATATATATATATATATATATATATATATATATATATATATATATTCTTTTTTCAAAATTAATTGCTAATTTTAATATTCAAATACAATGTTTCCTTTCCACTTCACTTCTTCACTTTTCATGCTTTGCGCGGCTTCTATGATTCGCGGATTTCTCCAAAATATTCACCAAAAAATAATATTAAAAAAATACAACCATGTCATCAGCCACATTGCGAAAGGGAGCATTATTTCCTTTTGATAGATCCCTGCATGTCAAACAAATGGTTAAATGTGTCAGAGGACATACCACGGGCGTTCATAAGTTGCGTGATTGGTTTCCTATGCGACCGATGAGAGTAAGAAGGGATTTATCCCTGTAAGTTTATTGTCTGCGCATCATCGCAGTCTCACCTAGCATCTTTTTTTTGTAGTATCTTGTCAGTCTTGTCATGATGTTGACTGTCTCGCATACTTTATTTTAGTGTTGTATTGGCATGTTATTTTGTTTGAGAGATAACTTTTTTATTAATTAAGCCCTTATAAAATCGCGTAAGCACTGTGCTCCTGCAAAAACTTCTTCCGGGCAAGAAGATGACCATCAGCGAAAAAGTGAAACTTTGAGATGTGATCAAAGAGAGTAGAAGTTGGCTTAGCATTACGGGGTGATTGAATCTACAGTGTGGAACATCAAGAAAAAGGAGGGAAACATCTGAAAAACTACTTCCATAATTTTCAATAAAAAGCGAAAGGTGTGGTAAATCCGCATAATAACAGAATTGTGAAAATGGGAGCTGTTCTAGTATTGTGAATTACTGATTGCAAGAAAAAATGAGTTTGGACACAAATATGATCAGAACAAAGCTCTCTATGACCAAACCTTACCCGATAACGAAAATAAAGACTCTGAAGAAGATATTGACGAACATCAAAACAGTAATAACGCCGCCAAGAGTGATTCGCTTCCTTGAGGACGAGGATTTTTAGCCAGCAAAGGCTGGTTCGTAAAATTTCAAAAAAGATAGGCCTCAAAAATGTGTTTCTGTAGGGTAAGGATTACTCTGCTGACAAAGATGTTGCTTGTCGTTACGAGGAGAAAGAGTTTCTTTACCTCATCAGTAAGGAAGGTTACCTCCCTGAACAAGCTTTCTAAATGGATAAAACACGCATTTTTTGGAAGAGGATGTCTTCGCCTACTTTCCTCTTCAAGGATGAAGTGAAGAGGCCAGGCTTCAAGGCTCACAAATACCATGTGACTATCATCATGGCTGGAAATACTGAAGATTTTATGCTTATTTATAAAACCAAAGATCTGCGGGCATTAAAAACGAAAATACGGCTTTTTTACACGTATTCTGGATGCATAACTCCAACGCCAGGATAACGAAAGCTCTGACCTTTGAATGGTTCCTACATTGCTTCATTCCACAGGTGAAACTGTATTTAGTTGAAAAGGCCCTCCCTATCAGGTTCTGCTCCTGATGGACTGTGCAGGAGACCATGCAACGGACCTGCAATATGAAGGTGTGTAGATAGAGTTTCTGCCCCCAAATATTACATTTCTAATTCAGCCGATAGATCGAGGTGTCATTCATGCCTTTAAGGAACTCTACACTTGCTCCACGATGGAGGGCCAGATCTCGGCAGTTGACGATACCAATTTCAAATTCCCCTTAAAAGCATACTGGCGCAGTTACGACATTGACTCAGGTTTGTCTAATATTCAGCAAACATTAAAGAACATGAAGAGAGACCATAAATTCTAGTTGGAAGAAATTATGACCAAACGTGGTGCACGACACTCCAAGCTTCAACTCCTGAAGAAGTTCATCACTCAGCGGGGGAGAAAGCTGTGAGGCTGGCTCACAACATAAGGAATGAAGGATTTGAAGACATGACAAAAGAAGACATCAGCGTCCTTATCGATTCCCTCTCAAACCTACTGATCTATTACGAAAATTGCAAGTAGCAGATTCTACTTCCCGGTTTTTCAGATTTCACGGAAATTTCTGTTCCCCAATAACCGCTAAAAACGAGGGATCACTGTACCAATAAATTCCTGAGACCATCTTTTTTCCCTTTCAGCAACCTTGAAGCATTCTTACAGGAAGTCTTAATTACTTTTAAATATTCAGAGTGACTCGAATCATATTCTAAAAATAAAAAAAATCTGTGGTCAATATTTGTGAAATTCATCGAATATTCAATATGAAATGCTAAAATTCTTATATTCATAGACTTCTTTGGATTGCTAATTGACAATATAATTATTTTTTATTCGCAATCTCTGTTCTTTTCATAGAATAACAAATTTGTTTGGTATTCTTTCGTTTTGGCATTCTGAAACCTCTGTTCTTTTACATGATTCTGTTTGATTTTTCTCGTGAAAGAATTAAAAATGACAAGTATTAAAAAAGGTGTATAAATTATCCTAAAAGTAGAAATAAATGAATAGCTGATATAGTCAATCTTTTATTATTTATAATATAAATTTACTATTTTTGAAAAGGGCATAAAGACAAATTTACTCTTTGGCGAACAATATTTATAATAATTCATTGTTTCTTTTTTTTTTTTTCCATGTTTTTTCTGCATTTTGATTCTTTAGTCATAAATTTTTATACCAGCAACTTATTATCCCTGATGAGTAATGTAATTTTAAACAATAAGTACTTTTTAATGTCGATTAACAAATCAATTAACAGCACTAAAAACTATTTAATCGATTCTTTTGCAACATCATAGATTTTTTGGGCTGGGTTTAATATAGCTCATGAAACACCTGTAACTTACATAGCATTTAAGTAGTATCTATAAATAATCCTCGAAGTTATCTTCATTAATTTCCATTTATCGCATAACAAATGTTACCAATGTAATAACGGGATTTAAATAAGAAAAATTGAAGTACTTTATTAATAACTATATATATATATGTTTTCGTATTTTTTCAAATTTTTTTAGGAAAGCAGAAAATATGTTTGTACATGAGAGAGTCATGGGACAAACAGATAGTTTTGAAACCCTGTGTGATATCTGATTTGATTTCCTGTTGATAGGAAATACTTGGGATAATCTGTAATTTTTTTAGTCATTTAGAGTGTTGTTGGAAATTCTTGGGTATAAAATCCCAAAGTTTCCGATATCTGTCTAAAACAAAATTGTACAATCATGGCATCAGAGCAAGAAGCCATTTCGTATCAATATAAAAAAAATTTCTATCCTCAAGCCTTCAGAGAATTTAAAATTAAACATTTCGAAGCAAACAGAGACAAGTACGAATTTTGGTTTACTAGTCTCTATGAGTTTTTTTCAACTGGTAAGTGAAGTCTAGAATTTATTTGCATGCTGTAGTGAAATTCTTTTTAGGTATTATATTTAAAAGTAATTTCCGATTTACATTACTATATATTATGTGTGTGTGTGTGTGTATGTGTGTGTGTATGTGTGTGTGTATGTGTGTGTGTATGTGTGTGTGTATGTGTGTGTATGTGTGTGTGTATGTGTATGTGTGTATGTGTGTGTATGTGTGTGTATGTGTGTATGTGTGTATGTGTGTGTATGTGTATGTGTGTATGTGTATGTGTGTATGTGTGTATGTGTATGTGTATGTGTGTGTATGTGTGTGTATGTGTATGTGTATGTGTGTGTATGTGTATGTGTATGTGTGTGTGTGTGTGTGTGTGTTCGAGTGTATGCATATACCAGTTGATTATACAGATAATATTAAACTATAAAAATAATAAAATAAATTATTTAGTTAAATATGATAGAACTTACTTAGGCTGTACGAATCTGCATTTAAAGTAGGATATGTATGGACAGTATGATGTTAATAACATTAAATTTCATATGAATACACACACACGTTCTCTCTCTCTCTCTCTCTCTCTCTCCCTCCCTTCTTTTTTCACCAAAACTAATTGCTAACTATAATATTCAAATATTAGTGAATCCCTGAGATCATTGTTTCCCATTTGAACAATTTTGATACATTATTATAGAAAAAACCTTTAATTCTAAGGAGTAAGTTAAATGTTTTTCCTCACGCTAAAATTTACAACTACGTTAATTATATTAAAAACAAACGCACACTTTCAATTAATTTGTTAAATATAATGTATTTTGTGTAAATTTTCTTTGCATTGGTCATTTAATCGTAGATTGCTTCTGTATTATGAGATACTGTATTCGCTTATGATTGCTGTGAGAAATTTTATTACAATGTTTAACAATTTAACTGTGATGAAATGAGAGTCTCTATTTTATAAATATAAGCAATGTATAAAATTTGATCTCTTTTAGACTCGTGGTTTTATTCTTGATTCATAGAAATATAGTTTCTTTTTATAAGCCTTATACAGAAAGTTTAAAAAATAAGCTTAATTTATAGTAATACAATATTATTGGTGTAGAATTTCTAAAAAAAATTTTTACTTTCTTGTAGTATTATTTTTTTTTAATTGATTTATGAATACATTAGTACAAAAATAAATAAAAATGGGTAAATTTGGTAACTGAATAGAATTAAGAAGAGAATTAAATTAAATGGAATTTTACAAATAAAAATAAATTTTAGCATTGCATATATCCTATAATTTGTCCTAAAAAATTCTCACGTTGGTGTATTCGTTTTTTACATAAAAATTATAAAAATGCATGAACTTAAGTTATTTTCCTACTTTGCTTTTTCAATAATTTGTTGAGATTTTTATCAATAGCTATATTTTTCTTATTATTTGAAGGAAAATAGTCACCTTACTGTTCTTTATTTTTATGATATAAAGCAGCTAATTAACTATTAATTTATTTAAAAAAATAAAATTATGTGTATCCGTTATAGCTTGTAATTCATTTTTCATTTATTATAAACCTTGTTTTAAAATATCTTGTTTCTGAATTTTATATCCATGTTTAGATGAGCGGTCTTCTATTTTTTTAGCCAAATATCCTCAATATTATTCAGCGGGTCTGCACAGAACTTTCTATTTTATGTAAGAAAAGAATATTTCAATCAAATGCAATTCTGTTCAATATTTGGTTTTTTAGCTATCTAACTACAAAAACTGGTTATGTTCCATTAAATTATATAATTCACTAATCCGTATAGCTACTTTAAAGTTCACCAGATGGCATCACTATGTTTTTTACGAAATCGAGGAAATGAAATCTACGTTTTTATTTTTACACCAAGTAAAAATGCACACACACTTCATCGTAACTTAATAAATTTATAGTAAAATAAACATTACTCAGTTTTAACGCAACTTGAAAATAAAGGTATAAAGTCGATTTAAATAAAAGTATAATAAATAAAAGTATAATAAACATGCATTATATTCCTGTATAGTTGAGAATATGCTGTTCTTTCAGGTCAAAGTTTTTTGGTACTAAAAAATGCATTATCAGATTTTAATCCATTTTAAAATTATTTACTTTACTTTACTTTAGCCAACGCCCGTTCTTGACCTTTCGGCCATTTGACGCCGAGCCTCCCAATAATGGCTGACGAAATTAAAATTATTTACCTTATGATACTATGAATCGAACTGATTATGACTTGCAATTATTTATAAATAAAATACATTTAGAAAGAATAAAAACGCCAGAATGAATTAATCCTTATTATATGTAATAAATTTAAACTATGTGAAGCATTATTTATGTTGGAGTGTTTACATATGAAAAATCTAAATTTATATATTTTCAGAGAAATTCAGTGGTAATCGGCTCTTAGATATGGCGAGTGGTCCCACCGTCTACAATATCGCCACAGCTTCTTCTTACTTTTCAGACATCATTCTTAGCGATTATGTGGACAGAAACTGCGAAGAGCTCAGGAAGTGGTTAAAAAGAGATCCTGATCGCCTTGATTGGACACCTTTTCTCGAAAGAGTAGCCGTTGCTGAAAATCGTCAGTAAGACATTTTCCCTACAGCTTTCTATATTTTAATCGTATATAATTCTGTATGTTCGCCAAGACAAACTGAAATATAGCAACTTAGGAATAAATAAGTCTTTGAGTTTTGGTCTGGGTTAGACGATGAGTTTTCTGCACTAAAATATGCATTTTGTATTCTGTTACCATTTTCAAAAATCTACCTTAGTGAAACTAGATTTTCTGCGGTGGCTTCGTTAAAGATAAAACATAGGTTTCAACTAAATAAATAAAAATTTAAAAAAACGGTGTGTGGTTATCTCTAATAATAAGATTTATTTCGAAAAGCTGTACCCTGCAAAAAAAGTGCAAGGATGTCACTAAAATTTATTATTTGTTACTAATTTATTAAGATTTCATTTAGCAAGTTATTTTAATTTAAAAAATTAAATATTATGCCAAAATGTATTCTGTTTTGCATGTGTGAGTGCTTTACTTTCAGTCAGTTAATAAATTGCTTAAATAATATTTTCTCATCCTCATCACCCCCCTTTTAGTGTGCTCACGTTTCGCTAAAGGGATGTGTCCTACAGGCCACTAAAATTATTATGAATTAATATTTTCATATATCCCTATGCTAAACGTTCAATTATAAATTATTTCTTGATAAATTATTTGGAAGGATTTGATAATCTTCTAACTTAGTTAAATTTTATCAATTTGTAAAAAACTAACAGACTAGAATTTCTCAATTTACTTTAAAATTTAGATTTGATTATTTTTCAGAGATCTAGCTGAAGCCTCTAAGGAAATGGAGGCTAGAATTCGAACTGCTGTCACAGACGTTGTTCATTGCAACGTTCTAAGTGAAGAAATCATCCCAAAAGATGTTCGTCACCAACCTTTCGATCTTGTGCTCTCCTCACTCACTCTGGAAAACTCAATCGCTGATTGGGAAACATATTCCAACAGTCTGGGCAATATTAAGCGGTTATTGAAGAAAGGTGGAAAATTAATTATGATGAGCCTTCTTAAGTGTAATGGTTATACAGTTGGTGGTCATCGATTTCATTTCCTGTCATTAAATAAAGATGACATACAGAAGGCGCTTGAAATCAATGGTTATGAGGAAATTAAATGGAAAATTAAAGAGCAATCAGAAAATTTCGAAATACCATATTTTGTGAGTGCCACAAAAGTATAAATGTTTTTAGTAATATAAAAAATGTATTTTCTTTATAATTTAATTTGAAGAAATTTAATATTTTATAAGCAATTATCTAAAATATGACTATATATATAACTGCGAATTTTTATTAATTTAATAATAATAAATAAATTTATTTTATTGTGTTCTAATGTACAGGATATAATAATAAAAGCATATGAAAGTATAATGGAATTTGTATGGATATTCTTTATATTGCTTTTAAAACCCCATGTGTGTGTTAAATAGCCATTACAATATTTCTGCCGGTAATATTGTGGTGGCTTATGTACACACAAGCTTTATTTATATTGCACATTAGCTTTATTAAAGTTGCAGTTAAAACAAACCTTTTTTGCTTTCATCATACTTAAAAAAAATTTATAGGTAAGAAAACTTTCATTGGTAAATTAAATATTTACCAGTTTACCTTCAAAATTCTTCATGGATTCATCATACATATGAAGTTGCTTTATTTTACAGAATGAAATTCCTAAAATTATGAAGAATATTCTAAACCATATATTTTTTCATTTTTAGAAAATTCTTACATGCGCATGAGAATGTTTAAATAAATAAATTTAAAAAAAACTCGAAATCTATTTTACATAAGTTTTCTACTTAAATGTGTCATAATTCAGTGAATTTTATTTGTTGAAGGTTAATTTTTTATACTTATGTTCCCGTTGTATTGAATCAAAAAGATTAATATGCAATTTTATAATAAATGATTTTCCTGATATCATATTTTTATTACCTATTTTCCAGATTAATATCAAGTCATAATTTTTTCAGTCATAAGGAAAGGTAAAATTGTAGCTTCTAATTTACATTGTTACCTGATAGATTTCAATGAAAAACCTTCAAATTTATGTTCATGAAATGCATGTTACTGGACATTTGGCTCGCAGACTAGAATTATTTAATTGCTTTCAAACCATTTTTGTTAAAACTGTTAATTAAGTATAGTGGTAAATAGGTAAATTTCGTTGGTGATTAAGACAAGACAGCTCATTATTTTTCTCATCCTCCATAGATTTAGAATTTTAACAAAGACAAATCATCTCAATTAAAATCTGTCATATAATAGGTATGAAAACACAAATATGATAAAGAAAACAAATAATCTTCTGTCTTATTCATCATACGAATATTTAACAAGAACATTAACTTATTAATTTTAGGGAAGCTGAGTTATTTATCCATAAACTTCGACAGAGAAACTCACAGCTGCGTGAAATTTCATTTCAGAACATTTTGAATTTGGACGTGGATGCCATTTACGCTTAAAATACATATATCACATGATTAAATAATTCAAAACATATTGAATAAGAATGAAAAAGAACTTTCAAATTTCAAATAATAATATGATGCACTACTGCAATAGTCTACAAAGCAAGTAAATTATTGTCTAACGAAATGGAGATATATTTTTTGAGTAAAAGAAAATGGTAAATTTCTTCCCTCCTTTGTAAAACAGAAAATGTATTTTAAGCACGTAGTTTTGAAACAGAAAAAAAAATTGGTGATTACTTTACAAGGTTTTTTAGAAATAGAATAATTATTTTTAGTAAGAATATTTTTTATTTTGCAGGCCTTTTTATGTGTATTCTATCCATATTAAGTAATTCTTCTAGTATTAATAAAAAGAGAGCAGATTGATGAAAGTAATTATTTTTAATTTTAAAGTAATTTGTACTTTTGAAGTAATTAGTTTCAATTTTAAATTAAAAAATTTAAAGTAATTTGCGTATATTTTCGGAACTTTTAATTTTAAGAAATATTTCATCGATTCTTGAGAGTTCATTAAAATGAGCGTTTAATGTAACTATTTTTTTTTATATAAATTCAAAAAATTAAGACAAGTTGTGCAGCTGAATTATTTTCATATATCCTTTCTTTACCATTTTCGAACTGTTTTCTACCAATATTTTATTTTTTACACTAAGACTCATGGCATTTAAAGGAAAGTGTGTGATAATCATCTCTTCGTAATTTTTTGAGATTAAGGTGGCTATCAGTCAATATTTTCTGTAAAAACAAAGCTTTACATTTTTGTATTTTCTATCAATGATTAAGAATACTTAGCCTAAAGTAAATTTGTTTCAAAGTAAGGTTTTTTGTTTTTGGTTAAAAAAAACATTCACTATTTTGAATTGACTTTATTGCTTGAATTTTCTAATTATTTCTACCTAGATCACTGGATATTATATATTTTTTTAAAATCTCTCATTTTAAATAATATATCAGAAGCATGTTGATTAATATTAGATATGTATTGTTACTTTCATATATGTAGTAAGTCTCACCTAAAAATAAAGGTATGCAATAAACCTCGAATAAAGTCACACTGCTAAATTAATGAAAAAAAAATCATCTTATCCTAGGTTGGATTCTCAGGGCCGAATAAGCTACAGGAAGCTTTCTCCTTTACTTAGAATCATAAATTTTACTATATGGTTTTTGTAAGAATACTGGTGATATAGTGAAACAAAAACTGAAATAAGGAAACTGACTTATTAAGTATTCCTGGATTTATGTTGAGTATGTTGAAATATTTGGACGTATGTAAAAATCGCCCATTCAAAAATAGCTTAAGACAATTCGATCGGAGTTACATAATGAACAAAACAACTTTAATGGTCAAAAGGTGTACCGTAGGATTTTGGGTGCATAACATAGGCATGAAATTCAAAAAAAAAAAATGGAAATAGGATTGAAGGTAATGCTTGTGTTAAAGACACTATGTAGCATTCTGAATCAACTAGTGAGGAGAATTGGATGCCTGAGACGTAGAGAAAACTTTGTGCTTGATTATGTGAGGAAAATGTGGGTTTTTCGACTATTTCCAGTACATGTTTCAGAATTTTCATAAAAGTATTAAGTAAAGGTTAACAATCATAATTTCAATTCTCGAGATACGTGTACATTAGTTTGAAATTTACGATTTATGATCTGATAAGAAAAATCTCGATTATATGTGTTACAACTTAATTTTCAAGTTAAACTTTGGAAAAGAAAAAAAGACCTACATTCAGATAAATGTAATACAGCTTGGATTCTACAAGAAATTCATTCTCAAATGCTGATTAGTGTTTAATGGAATATTATACTGGTCAACATAAGGATATTAAGAAAGATCTTAAATAGAAGCCGATGCAGAATATCGATTCCGTATTTAACGTTCTAAAATAGACCATAATTGTTTAATTATATTGAAGTGTGGCAGTACTAGCCAAGATAGATTTTTACTTCAACTTGGGATTCATGAAAACATAATTGAATAAGCTTAACAACAAGAAAAGTATATTATCATCCTGAAAAATTGCATACTTTACAGGAAATAAAGTTTCTAATATAAGGTGGACTTGATCAGCTAAACTTTTACTTCTTCCCATTCATCCTCCCTTTTCTAGTTACAAATGGCCTAGCAGAAAGTTACGACACGGCTGACTATATCATAAAAGTTCAAATGTTATGCTTAACTGTTGAAAAGGAAATAATACGATTATATTTTTATGCAAATGTCCTCCGAATGCCCAACCGTCTTGTTGTAAGGAAAAATGTGAAAAATGATTCATCAAATTATATTAACTTTCCCTTCCGCCTATCAATCAATCAGGTTTTGTGGATGTGGTAAGTAAGAACATTCTACTATGGATTACAAAATGTATAGAAAATACTAGAAAGCTGGGAAAATATATCATTATATCAGTATTCAAAGATAATGGTATTATTTGCAATATTTATCAGCATATTATCGATATTGATTCAATATCATTTAGTGACTACACAGATATCATTTATCTTCAGGTTGTCTGGCTGGGTTTCATGGTGCCAAAAAAAGAACAAGCTGCGTCAAAAGGTTATCTTCTGATTAAGAGGTTGTATAGCAAAAAAATTAGTACGACGCCATAGCACACTCCAAATATTTTAGTTAGAAGTTTTGAAATCTTTTGTTTTTATCAGGATAGAGAAGAATCAGATTTTCAAAATTTCAGAGATATTTTGAAGTGTTCTGTAACTGTTATTGTTTGCAGATGTATATGGGTTTGTCCTCTTCAATTTATAATTATTTTAATACTACTTACAACATAATATGAGTACTGTAAGTAAATATAATAGTATCTGTATTGGTTTATGACTGGCATGTTAACTTAATGTGCAAGAAATATTCTGTCAGCTAAGAAGAGAGCATTTATTTCAAAGAAAAATAAATTTTTAAAGTTCCTCATTTTACGTATTATGCAAATGGACAATACTGTTCGCATAATTTTTTAATGTTATAAGCAAAAAGTTATTTTACTGACAATAGAAAGTTTTAATTTAGAAAAATAAACTGTATAATTTGTTTGAAAAATAGTAACATGTGCTCAATGACCTAATAAAATTGTTCAAAAGGGGAAAAGAGAAAACTTTCATATGTATAAAATTCATTATTAGATCATTTGTTTACGCCTCAGCTGGTCAAAATGCCATGAAATTCATTAACTTTTTTTAATCCAAATAACTTAAAAATCATTGCCAAAGAGTGTGTAATAAATTTAGAGTTCGTATGGGGCTTGTGCAAGGAGTCCATGAGTTCATTTCTTTGTGTATTTTTACAATAAAGTAAATTGATGCAAACTAATTAAAAATATGTAATTTTTGGCTTAAAGTAATAAATTCATTATCCTCCTACTTTGGAATATCTTTGAAATATTACGTTCAAACTGACGTAACAACAATGAAATTTAGCATTCTCAGAGAAATTCTGTCCCTTAAGATTTTACAACTACTGTTATTGCAAAATGAAAAATGTTTTTCACAGAATAAAAGATATTAATTTGTTTTTAAATTTGCTTAGTTAAATTCTTTTGAACTCCTACAATTTACCTTGAAGAAAAGATAAACTATTTATATTTTATAAAAATTTTCGATTTCTACTAGCGATGGTGAATGGGTAGAAATTTCTCAGACATTTTATGGATTTACCAGCATTATAATTTTTCCTACACTGGCGCATAGAAAGCGCTTGCACAGAAACAATTGAAATAATTTATTGTTGCTGGTTTATAACATTACTTTTTTTTAATATTTTCAATCAAGCAAAATCATAACTCATTAAACTACTTTAGAGGGTTTTCTACTAAAGCACACATTTAAAGATTTTAATTTCCTAAAATGTATCACGCTGCTGAAAAATTGTTGAAATTGTAATGCTATAAGAAGTATAGAGATTAAACTATTCAATCATGTTTATCTAGGATAAATAAAAAAGTTTAATATTTCTTTTTGATTTTATAAAATTTAAAATATATATTGAATATTATCTTTTATGCCGCATAAATTTTTTTCTTTCCTTTTCTGGTAACGCAAATGTTTTGCCTGTTTTCCAAAACTTTCTAACACTTTTTTCTCATAAACAATGTTTTCTCTACGTTAAAATAAGTTTTCTACGTAAAGATACCTCTCGTGACGAGAGTTTTTCGCATGTCCTTCAAGAATAGTTTCATTATTGTTTTTAAGTTTCTGATAAGAAAAGAGAGAAAGCGGTTGCAACTTAAAATATTTAAAGGATGTTATTTAGGAATTAAACTTTATTTCGACACTCACATCACCTGGATTGCAACATCACTTGGCAACTCTGAGGTGAGAGAAATTACCTGAAAACAGAGATAAATTTCCACAATTTACATAATCGTTTTACGTAAGTAAAAAATTCCCATTTCACTCAAGGTAAACATTTTACATTAGTAATAAATGTCCAGGTTTATATAACCATCTCACATGATTAATAAATATATTTACTAGTAATACCATTGAAAACAATGTCACGAGTCAAAATTGTGAACCCCATTTCGCAGTTAACGAGAATCTTCTGCATTAATTAAGGGATATATACCCACTTAACTAATGCAGGATACGATAGATCTAGAGGCAAGAAATGCTTATGATTCCATATACTATTTCATTGAAATTGAAACATTTTTAAATAGGAACTTGTTTAAATTATTAATGTAATAAATTTTATATAGTCCAAATCTGTAAAATAAAATAGTAATTAATAAAATGTTTGACTAGAACTTGTAAATGTTTCCACATTTATGGAAGAGAACAAATCGTAAAGTTATTCAATCAAAAATACTTGATATAGTAATGCTTAAATGAGTGTATATAGAAGTTGACATTTGACACCAGCAAACTCCCCTGTACCTAATTCCAAGGAGCTTTACCAGTTTAATGGGAGCTGCTGGGGTACTTTTATTAAAAAATATATTAAAAAAAAATATATTATAAAAATTTTTACAACAGTTGAACATGATTATCTTACAACATGGCTTTAAATACGCAATCAATTTCCGTTTAATTGTAAAGATGAAAACAAGATGACAATATAATGGAGTCTATGATGAATTATATACAATTAACATAATAATTGTGATTTTTCAAAGTTCTTGATTATAATTGAATAAAAATTTATAAATCATATTCAAAAGTTTTTGATATTTACAAAGACAGAGCCTTAATTTAGTCAAAACATGTTTTTAGTTAAGTTGTAGTTAAGTTGTCTTGAGTCCCAATGGAACAAACTAAGTTTTTATTGTTTATTAGAAATTCAACTGTTTTATTTAATTTTGTACGATTTCTCAGAATTCTCTTCTTCCAGAGGATCTTCCAATTTTCGCTGGGTATGGCTAAATGCCAGGATAATGTTAAGGAGCAAGTTGTCAAGAAGTGGAGTCGATTGCCTTCTTTTCCACAAGTGAAATCTTTGGAATCAGAAATATGAAACCTGTGGAAGTAAGATGGAAATGGCCCGTGCCCCGTAAAGAAAAGTACCTCATTCCTAGTCCAGTTAAGGGTTTCCCTGCTAATTTTTGGTATCATCTCGTGTACATTTCTTCCAGTTATTCCATTATCCCAATATTCCTGTTAACGATCCATTATCCAATTATCAAGTAAAGATTTGGTATGACAACGTGGGAATGGTAGGACCTGGGAAGCATTACTTGATAGTGCAGCCGCTTTTGCAAGTCTGTCCGCTGCCTCATTTCCTTCTGTTGCTTGATGGGCTTTACCCAATCGATCCTGATGTTATCTGATGTTGTTAGGAGATCTTGCATTTCTCGTACCATAGGACATTTGTTAAGAGGATTAGATAAAGATTTAAGGCATGCTTGACTATCTGACCAGATGTTTGTTGGAAGAGGTTGTGAAGCAGCTACTTGAATGGCTTTACGCAGAGCATATACTTCAGCTTGGTATACTGTGTTCTCAGGTTGTAGCCCAGTACTCCAAGTACTTTGTATTCTGAATTAAGAGTATACAACCATTCCGGATCCCAACTTTTTCTTCTATTTTTGAGCCATCTGAGAAAATTGTTAGGAAGCCTTCACTGAAACATGCTATATGGTTTTGCTCATGTATTTTTACTTTGCTCTCTATATTGAAGACTCCAGGATGGATTGTTTCTCCTTTTATAACTTTCTCAATCAAATTTGGTGCAGGAACAATAGGATCAATTTCACAAGGAATTTGTGCCCTGGCATGCCTTATAAACTTTGCCTCGGCTTCTATTTTTAGGTAGAGAGGAGGTATTCCAGTTATAACTTGAAGAGCTGCTGTAGGAGTCGTTCTAAACGCACCAGTGATGTTTAGCAAAAATCTCCTTTGAATCGAAGTAAGTAGTTGTTTTGCCCTTGTTGTTAATGGCGTTCCCCAAATTGCTGCCCCATGCGCTAACATCCTCTCCATTACAGTTTGATATAGTATGATTCAGTTTCTTTGGGAAATTCCCCAATTTTTTCCTGCTATCCTTAAGAGCTTTTGCTGTAATGCCATAGCTCTATTGGCCTGTGATTTTAGATGTGCTATGAAGTTTAACTTTTTGTCAATTATTACTCCTAGAAGCTTAATGGTGTCTTTTTTCTTCACTCTGCTGTTTCCCCAAAAAATTTGTGGACCACATTTAAGCTTTGCTATTAGAATATATTTGGTTTTTTCTAGTGAAATTTGAAGAAAATTATCATCTGACCATTTTTTTAAATGAACCAGTGCCTCTGTTGCTACTTTGCCCAATTGTTTCTCACTCTTTGCCGCTACCGCGAAAGTAAAATCATCAGCAAATGCTTGAAGATGTATCATGCTTTCTGGATCATGTTGTTTTCCTATATCACTCCAGTTCTTTTTAAGGGCTATATCTGCAATTAAATTCCAGAATGGGGCCACTACAAGAGCCTTGTGGGCAACCAATAGTTTGTTCCTTGCTGGCTAAACCATCATTAGTTGGTATAATGATTCTTCTATCTTCAAGATTACTGTTAAGTAATTTTTTAATGCTGTAAGGGCATTTTGTGGTTTCTAACATTTGTTTTAATTTGTAATGTTGAACTGTATCAAAGGCTCTTTTGATATCAATCGTGATTACGGCAGTGTGTAATTTTGCAACTCTGCATAAGTTAATCTTATTAATGAGTGCCATAAGGGCATCGTCTACTGATCTGCCTTGACGAAAGCCAAACTGGTTACAATTAAAATAGCCAGTAGATTCCAAGTAATAATTAAGCCATTTTGTTGTTATTTTCTCTAAGAGTTTACCAATAGTAGGTAGGCAAGAGATTAGTCTATAGGATTGTACATCATATTTGTTTTTACTTTCTTTATGAAATAATATAATTATTCCTATTTTGAGACACTTTGGAAAATAAGACATATGTAAGCATTTGTTTAGGAGTTTGTATAGAAGATCTGGAAAGCTACTATGTATGGATTTAAGGATTGAGTTATCTATTCCATCATATCCTGGTGCTTTACCCCTTGGTAGAGACTTTACTGTTCGTGAAAGTTCCTCCTGGCTAAAGGGTATGTCATTCGGAGTAAATTCAATATCAAAAGGTGGTTGCAAAGGTAAGGAAATTGAATGTTCTGGGAAGAGATCTTCCAGGATCATATTTGCTGTGTCCAGTTGAGAGCCTTTAAATATGTTTGAAGATGGATTAAAAAGGTTGGAGGGTGGAATACTTTTGTTGAACGCTGATTTATGTACTTTCCCAAATGGGTCTTTTGCTGCTGAGCAGAAATTTATCCACGCATTTTTCTTGGCAGTTCTAATTAATTTATTATAAGAAGCCACTTTGCTTTTATAGATGTTACAGAACTGTTCTTTTTCCTTTTGTTGGCCACGTTGAATTCTTCTCCTTATGGACTTGAGTTCTTCTTTTTTTTATTTCCAGTGATAAAGACCACCAAGTAGGTTTAACACTTAAACTTTGCTTTTTGGTTTTGAAAGATTTTAAGCAGCATTATGAAATTGCACTTTGTAGTTTTGAAGTTATTTTTTCTAGTTTAGTATTTGTGTTTGCTGTATCAATAGACTTTTGGAAATCTTGAATATAAGGACTGAGCAGGTTTAAAAATTTGGCGTGATTTCCATAAGATGTCTTGCATCTTTTTATCTTCAAGCATTTGATAACTTTGTTAAGGGTGATTGATATGTATCGATGATCACTGAGTGTTTCTTCTTCTAAAACGTTCCAGTATATAGTATTCGCTAAGTTTCCATTAGATACTAAAGTTAAATTAGGCCAACTTTGTCGTAATCGATTAAGATATGTATGTGGTGAGTTAGGGTTATTTAGAAGAAAAATGTTATTAGACATAATAAAATCTTGTATGAGTTCACCCCTTGCATCATTATGTTGATAACCCCAGTTAACACTGTGGGCATTTAGATCTGCTCCGATGAGGAAATTTTCTGGTTGTATTTTTCAGATAACTGTATCTAATTCACTAAGCATGAGGGAAATGTCGTTTGGGATAGAGTCAGTGAAACGGGAGTTTGGTGGTGGATTGTATGCTGAAATAATATTAAATGGTTCGGAATCAACTGTAATTTTAATTGTAATTGTCGTCTCAGTGGTATGAACTAAAATTGGCTTTAAGTTCCTCATTGTAACTATAATGGCTGCTTTGAAATTTTTCGAAGTCCAGTACGTCCATACTGAAGGAATGCCGAAAATTCTTTCATTCAGGATGTAAGATTCTTGAACGAGGAAAACTTTCATATCATGTTTTTCAGCTGTGACTTACTTGTAAGAGATCTGTAGGAGGTTTTTATTTTCTTAAATTTATTTGAAAGATTTTCAAATTAGGTAGAGTAGGAGTTTCTATGAAATTACTGGGGTTTGCAGTTGTCAAATGATTATTTCATTCCATTCTTACAAGTGATTTTGTGGTGCAATTAGTTTGATTGTTTTCTTTGATTTTGATAGTTAATGAGACTTCTATAGTAGATACAATTTCTGGAATGGGCTGGGTGACTTATTTGACAGTTGTTTCCGTTTTCATTGGCTTCCTTACAGTTGATACAGCAGTTTAACTTTGATTTGCAATTTTCTGTGCTATGGTTTTTACT